>VYZX01027094.1:0-23762 GCA_013401335.1 Brachypteracias leptosomus
GGCCGTGTCACCCTCTTCTGTGAGTAAGAATAAAAGAATAATAAGAACAAGAATAAAAGAATAATAAGAATAAAGAACAGCAAATGGCTTATTAACTAAAACCAGCAAGTGATGATCTCATCATTCTCTGAATCTCATTTTATCTTTTTTTAAAAAAGGCCAAAGATCTAGAGAGTCAAACATCTAGAGGGAAGTGACAGAGGCCGCAACAGTTTATGTTTCTACCACAAGCCCTTCCATGTAATTTTCACTTTTCCTTTTTAACAGAATTACAAAAAAAAAAAATAAAAAATAATAGATTGAAAAAATTACTCTTTGTGATGCAGTTAGGTAACTTTCAAAGACTTTAGAAGTGGTCTAATTTTAATTCTGAAGCAAGTAAGTACATGCTCCCACAAAATCCGCTATTTAGTACTACTTCAATCTTGCAATTTCAGAAGATAGCACAAACGAGAAGTCAGTGGAAATCATCAACAATATACTAAAATAAAAAGTGCTTCAAGCAACAGTGAAAAGATGAAAATGCAAATGAAACTATGAAAAAGAATTAATGGTTAAGTAATCTTTGGATCCTGAGTACTTGAGTACTTCTGCTGGTCTCAGCGGACTTCATATGTACCACAAAATATCATTTCCTAAGCTATAGGTAAAGGAAGAAGAATACTAAGAAATAAATATTCCATGGGAGGAAAGAGTATGGAAGAAAACAAACAATGCTATTGCAAACACTGCAACTTTCAGTGTTTAATTGTTCTACATAGAGAAGTAGTTGAGAAGCAGCTCTGCTGCTCGAGCTTGAAATAAAAGAAAGTTCTGAGAGACCATGCTGATACTGCTACATAACTGTGCCCAGTGAATACTATAGCAATTATCTTGTAAGAGGCCAAGGGGAGGGGAAAGAATAAACACCAGCTTCCAGGTACATAAATTATTTTTTTTTATAAGTCACTTATTGTTGACCATTTACAGCTTAAGCCTGTTTAGAGTTTCAACACAAGTCGTACGTTTATTTGTATTAAGTTAATGAGTATAACTCCTATTAATCAGGTGTTTAATTTCAGTATTACTTCTGTAGAACAAATAAAATTTTGTAAGAAAGTATATAAAGAAGGATGCTCAATATTTCATCCTGGTTTTCATTTCCCTTTCTCTCTGTGCTACAGTGACCAGAGAATGTAATTAATGGTGGAGGGATATTACAGGTAATTACAATCAGTTCGGAGTGCCCTCCTCAGCTGATTCTGTGAAGTCCTGTCATCCGTTGCAATGCAAAATGAAATAATTTACCATGTGTTTCTTGCAAGGATGGACTGTCAAGCCCATCCACTGTAGGCATAAGCTAAAGATTCAGAATGTTGCCTTTACTTTCTAGTCTTTAAAAGTTCCATATGAAGATATAAACACACCATTAAAATTCAAGATAAAATATTATTAATACTAAACCCATAATTTTATAGCCATTATTTATTTACATGGAAGTTGTGGCAGTCACAAAGCCCAAACCTTTTTAACTAAGCTGCGTAGAACAAGTCCTGTGTTTCTGCCAAGAAAGACACCTCTGACTTTCTAACCTCTCTGCTGACAAAAATGACAGTTGTAGGAGAATCAAAGGCTGGCCTGCTAAGCAATGACTTTCCGTTAGTGTGACTGAAAAGTTTTCTTACTTTTTTTTCTTCTCCAGAAGCATCTATTTCAGACTAATAATATGGTAGGACAGTTAGAGAAAACACATTCAGAATTACCTGGTTATCAAGTAATTGGTTAGTCACCCTCCTCTGAACAGTCCTACTACACAAGCCATGTTACTGTTAGAAAAGTCTTGCTCGATTACATATTGCATTTGATCTGAGAAATCAAACATTGATCTGAAATTAAACATTTGATCTGAGAAACTAAACACTGAGTTACACACTGAACTTGCTCTTTAAAAAATGCTTTAAGAGGATGGCCCAATAGAGAGAGGAGGAGTAAAGCATTAAGAGATACATTAATATTGAAAGCAGAGAGGAGTATTGCAGAAACGGAAGAGCATTTGTTCGCACAAGTGTTTCTCCCCTATCCTTCATGACTGAAAAAGACAGGAAAGCTGTGGCAGCAAAATTCATGATTAAAACAATGAAGCCTATCAATGGGACTGGTCCTTCAAATATCATTTTAAGTTATATTTTGGCTCTGTTGGGATTCTTCTCTAAATCAGGACTGCACAATTGGATCTGAAAAGGAGCCAGCTCAGCCTGTCCTGCTGCCTAGAATACAACACTTGAACATATTAATTGACAAGTGGTATGCTGGGAGATACAGAGGAAAGCAAGCACTCCAGCAAACACATTATTTTTCCACTTCCTTAGAATTATCACCTTATTAAAGATTTCTGCTAATTAGACTTTCAGTTGTTAATGGATGCGTATCAAAAATTAAAGATAATTGATGACAGTTTCTGATTGTCCCAGTCAGAAAAAGCAACCATGTGCAGGCGCCAAGTTCCTGGCAACGAATCTCACTGTGGACCTGTGTGACCTAACAAAGCCTAATGAGGCTTGATCCAGCTCTTTGTACCTTCTACCTCTCAGCCTAGTTGAAGCCCACAGAAGAGCTTTTAGAAATCTCTTTCCTTCTTCTCATGCCCAGGAAATTAATGCCACAAAATGGACTAAAGATTAAAGTTTATAGTATGCTGATAGTTCACAACTACACTAGCAGCCAATGTATGAGGTAAATACTTCTGAAAAGAAACTTAGCACTTAGTAAAATTTGGCTTTAAAACTTCGATCCTACTGACATGCAAAGTTCTGAACCCTGTCATACTGTACCAACCAATCCATTGCACCAAATTAGCTATATACAAAGCTATAAATCTGAATTTATAAGACCTCGAGACAAAATACTGAAGTTTCTTTTCAGTGAACCTCAAGACATTTTTCTCCTCATCTTTGAATCCCTCAGAATTTTCTCATAAAGCTTTCATGAGATGAGAAACCATTATTTGTTCACATACAGTAAATGCTAAATTAGCATTCCAGCAAGACTTTCAAATTTAAATGGATTATCTTTGATTTCTGCAGTTAAAGTATTCATTAACAGCAATTTTACCAACTAGAAATTAGAAGCAATTATGTATATGTAAATCGCCATAGAGTAGGGATGTTTCTCCATTTATAACAGGGACAAAAATTGTTACTGTTGGCATGAAACAATGCAGCCTGCTACAGGACTATGGTGATGTTGCTGGCACCATTAGCAATCATGGCAGCTACTGCAATTCTTTCAGCATATTATCTCCTATGAACGAAGTTATAGTAGACCACAGGACAACTTAGAAATGTAGACGTCTTACACTAGGCAATAGTACATAAAGCTACAGTTCAGCTTTGAGAAGTACATAATCATCTACATTTATTTTTATAAGTAGAGCCACTGATGTTAATGGGGATAACTCCTGTGGTTAGCTAGCCATGCCTTTAACTGCTTTGTCAAAGCCTTAATACTATCCCAGTGTACATCTAAGAAAGGTTATAATCCACGAGCAATACTGAATGCGTGATGAAGAAGGGAAATCATTTGTAGCTAATAAATGCAGTGAATGAGTTAAATCATTTCTGCACTCAATGTATATATATACACCTATTCTCTTTCTGAGGATATGTCCGTTATGTGAGTTTAGCATCCTCCAGTGTAGCAAAGCAGAGGCAGATTCACCCAAGCCACTCACCTACCAGTACTTCCTCCCTCACAGTTGAACCCCCACCAGCACTCACCAAACTGACAGGTCTTCACGTCTAACATGCTGCCTGTTTTCATAACACAATGCTTGCACCGCAGAGTCAAATTTCCTCCTTATTGCCCTTTCCTGTACTGGCTCTCTTCTTCTTCACTGCTCCCCACATCCCAGTACAGCTTTTCTGTGCCCACAGTCCCATTGCACCAGGTCTCCCATCACCAAACAACAACAGGCAGTATGACTGCCTCTGTAGAAGCCCTTTTTCCATATGGAGGAGTGGCAAATTCAGGTCAAGGTGAGCAGCACTTCAGGGTAGAAGACCACCTCCAAATTACATTGTGTCAGCCCCACTGACTCCTGTATTAGCTGCCAAACCCCAAGTCTATTACATATGCAAATGCAGCATCTGAAGAGCATTTGAATCCTTAGACTCCAGAGTTTTACACGTTCACAGGGATTGGTGACCCAGAGTTCCTAGTTACTGACAGACCCAAAAGCTGAGCCAGCACTTCCTTGAAGTAGCCTGCTTTACACATTTCTTGGATTCAATTTAGTTTTGACAATCATCACAATTATTTTACTGTTGAATACTCTACAATCTACACATGCAGCACACATAAAACCCCAGAGTTAAAGGCTGTGAAGCAAAGGGAATTAAAATCGCTTAAATAGCTTCAGATTTCTTCTTAAACATTTGGAAAGCAACAGTGTTACCATCAGTTTGTTGCTCACTTTACTAGTCTGCACTGTCATTTAAGCAAGCCTCAAATGTACATTTTAATAATTAATAAAATACATAAAATACTAAGTGCATCACTATAAAGATGCTGATTATATTACAGTGAAATACTGACTCCAGCTTGCTATATTAATCAATGTGGTTGCCTCGGTTGGACAAAGAAAATTAAATTTTCATTGCAATTTACTAAGATTAGCTATAAATATTTCAACAAAGAGGATAAAAGAAGATTGCTAATATTTTATTTATCATGGATAACACTTTAAAAACACCTTCCAAAAAATAAAAAAAAAAAAGAAAGAAAATTTAATGCAAGTTTTTTCTGGAGCTTGTTCTTGATTTTTAAGGCTTAACAAAAAAGGTATGAAGATAAAATTCCGTACCTGAATACTCAGTTTTTACTTCGGACTGAGAACAGACATATATGAGATCTTTCAATATTATGGTCTGTTTCAGGCAGATGAGTGGGTTTCATAAAGGTACAAATAAGAAAGAGTTAGAAACAGAATGTGCACACAGGACAGTTTCTTTTTCCCATTTGCCTAATGAAGTACAAGACCTGAGAAATTAGATTTGTTCAACTTTTTTTAACATAAGATAGTGGATTTAGACTACACTAGTTGCCCTGGAAGATCACAGAGGCAGCTGGAGAGCACCCAAGTCCCCAGCAAATGCCAGGGCCACTGTCAGAGATAGGTAAGGTCTCAAAGAAAATGGAGACTCCAAGGTCAGGCTACACACTGTGTGTGCGCATTCAAACATCCAGCTAGACAGGCCAGATTCCCAGATGGATTGCCCTGAAACATTGGTTCATATGATGGGAAAGTCATAGCTTAATGCCTGCTCTTCCTACCTCCATACAGATGTTGCTACCTATTACTCTTACAGGTAGCAACTGTAAGAGTTACTCAGTTAGCTGTGAGTAACTTAAAGCAATATTATAAGGAGCAAGAAGAGACAAAATAATAAAAGGAGGAAGATGTGCTTGCATTCATAATGTTTAAGATCACATTCTATACTTAGGTAACTTGACTAGCTTCAATGGATGTGTGTAGCACTAAGGGCTTCATGTCATTCTTTTCTGATGGAATCATCTTGGGCTCAAGTCTATAAACACAGAAAAGACAGTGTGATAAAGGATCAATTTAATGTTCCTGTTAACAGAATTTTGATAGGAAGCAGTAGGGAAAGAGCTCTCAAAGCATTCAGCACAATTTCTGCCACAGCACTGCCTGTAATTGGAATTACATTGACACCCATCAAATCTCACACTTGACCTTGAAAATGTACCCTCAATTGTTCTCAGTGAGAAGAAAAGACTGATGATACCTGCTACTTCATTTAGTCAAAATGTTACCAGTAGAAGTAAGACTTTAAATCAATTGCACTAAGGGTGCTTTGGCCTGAGAAAGAAGTGCACCTCAGGTGTTACACACGTGGATACTGTAGTGAATATATCAACCTGTCCTCAGAAATACTTATGGAAAAAATATTACCACTTGAAAACAGATCAAAACATCTCTAGATAGTGTTTTAAAATATTAACTGCCTTTGAAATCATAACAGAAAAAAGAACCTTACCCTTGAGCTCAGATGGTAAAAACAATAATGAAAAGCAAACTATAAGAGTATCCATCTGGGATGCACCATCTCTAGTAGGACCAGGAACAGATGTCTGAAGTTTGCAACAGCAACTGCTGTTCACATCCCACTGCCTGGTGCAGTCATGCTGGCCTTCGTGTGCTTCAGTGTTGCATACACTAAATAAAGCAATACAGAAGGAGCAAAGCAACAAAAGGCAGGAGGGGAAAGAAAAAAAAAAAAAGAATAGAGGCACTGCTAATTTTTCTTCCCACTTGGGTCTAATTTTATAATAATCCTTCTGCCTCTAAACTGCAGTGGAGCAGGAGGAGCAGCTCTCCCTTCTAATCCCCGGGCCATGGCACTAAGATGCCTTGCATCTTAAGATCCAAACATTTTACATTAAGTACTTCCAGTACATGTAATTAAGCACATCTCTTAATTTCTGCAGGATATGGGCATAAACAGCTTTCATTTCCTTTATATCTGTAAGTGTTTCTCAAGAAAAAAATGAGTAAGCTCAGAGCTACATAAAACCATTTAGAAGAGACTAAGAACGACTGGCTGCAAAAGGACCTAAAAAGATCTATTACACTTCAGGTATCTTTGCCAAGTTACATTTAAATACTTTCTATTGAAAAGCGTGTTTTGTAAAACGTCTTAGTTCAGATACAAACATTTGGATACTTGATCAGTGTCTGTTTGGAATAAAAGGAATGAAGTGGGAAATAATGACATAATTATCAACTGGGAAGTCCCAGGAAGCAGATTTCAGTACATTATTATACAGGGAAACTGCATTATATGGGTTGAAAAGTTCATCATTGCTTTTTAGAAATCAGATTGTAAACATTTCACTGGGTTTTATTTTCTCTGTTGATTCCATGTCATTGCAAAATCCATGGCATCACATTTTTTGATGTGCTAGTGGATATCAGCAACGAAAAAAAAGCACTCCTACCTATAGCATTTTTACCTGAACAACATGGAAGCCAGTTTATTCCAAAATAGTTTTCATAAAATGCAACAAATGAAAACCAGGGAAAATGCAAGCAAAAAATACATTTCAGTGAGCAGAAAACCCAACTAAAATAAAAAGTTCATTCTTAAACAATTCAAAAGTATTTGATCAGTTTGCCGAGAATTCTAACAGGTAAAGGCTTTAAGAGTCATCTATGCATTCCAAGCACCCCTTCCAATCCAAGAATGCAATTTTTTTTTTTTTTACTCTAAGACTAAAAAACCCTGTATTTTCCTTCAGATTTTTAGATATCTGCATTGTACCTCTGAATGCCTTATTAATTGCACCATTGTAGTGGGCCTGGCTGAGCTGATTTTCCCCATACAGCCCTCATGCTGCAGTACTGGGAGCCAGAGGCTGTTGATAACACACCCATGTTATGACTATCAGTGCCCACACAGCACCAAAGGTACAGGGGGCCGAGATCTGGAAGAGGATACAACCCGGACAGCCGACCCGAGCTGACCAATAGGATATTCCAGACCATATGACGTCAGCTCAACTACAAAGGGAGGGGGCAGGAGGAGGATGAGGGGAGGCATTCTCGGGAAGACATTTGTCCTCCAAGCAACTGGTGCGCATTCTGGAGCCCTGCTTCCTGGGACAGGCCCGACACCGCCTGCAAATGGGAAGTAGAGAGTAACAGCTCTGTTTGCTTTTGCTGCACGCACACACAGCCTTGCTTTCTCTGCTGTTTATTAAAACTGCTTCTTATCATAACCCATGGGTTTTTCCTTTCCATCTTATTCAGTATTTTTAAAAGAAAAAAAGTGGCAATTTAAAAGCAATAGCTGTCAAAGATATTGAAATGATTGAAACTGTCGAACCCATTTTAACCTGTTCAGTTTCCTAAGAACTGAAGATTCTCTGCACAAAACCACACAAGTCTGAATTCCGAAAGAAAACTTAGAATAAGTTTCTTGCTTGTTGTAAAGTTGCCGATCAGTTAGATTCATTATTTCAAATACGTAATGTGGAAAAGAATAATATTTTTAACATTAACTCTGAAAATTTACATCAGAGAATGGCTGTTACATATCTGCCTTTTAGCAGGGGCATAAACAAAGATTTTTGTCCTTTCATTATTATTATTTCACTATCTTTCACCCAGCCAGCAAGGTCCTGATTCCTTAGGTGCTGTTAAATTTTTTAAGTGGATAGATGCCCTGATTCTCAAAGCAACTCATTCTTCAGAACCAGTGAGTTTAATAAGAAGGAAATACTTCAGAATACTTGATGATATCCCTTGACAAAGAAACTTAAAAATTTCAAACACAATTTAAAAAATTTTCCATAGTTCACTGTAAATCTTCTTCCATTTTGTCCCCTACCCACCTTCCCCATAAAATTATTATATCACAAAGAAACTTTAAGGATTCATTCATTTCTTTTGGTCTTTTTAGATCCTAGCTGTACACAAGGATGAGGATTATTGCACCTCTTGAATATGCATTTCCACTAATACTGTTGCCTGACTTGTTACATCTGAAGAGCTAAAATATTTTAATTTATGATCATATTAATTATGTCTAGGATATTAGTCCCAAAGCTCTTCAGTTCTAGAATAATTCTAAATTGTGCTAAGTCTCCCATTTGAGTTATTCCTGTAGAGAGCATTATCTCTTAATTCTAGCCTATGCAGTTGTGATGGGCGTATGTTTAATTAAGTAAAGTTGTAAACTCTTCCAGTATATAATATTCCCACCTTTAGTAGCTTGGTCAGTAGCTTTATCCATTCCTTATTTATGAAGTCAAATTTAAAAGTATCCCTAATATACAGAATATGATAATCTAAAATAAGATTATATAGCCACAGAGTTATGGTAAAAGAGACAGAATGGGTTTAAATGTAAATGTTCTCCATATTCATACAGGAAATACGAAAATAAAGAATAAATAAAGAATAAACAGATTCTCAAGGGAAGCTCCTATACAATCTGTCAGACACTAGAAGCTGGGAAGGAGAGGTATGGGCAAGCACAGTTTATCAATAGTGTCACTTTTAAAGGAATTGGAAACTTTTTATTTGAAAATACAGTAGTCTGCTTAAAATTAAGGGGGTTTTGATTGAAATTAAGAAGGATTTACCTTAGGAGCCAACAATTTTCACGTAGTAAGTGAAGAAATACATTTAATGTAAAGATTTATCCTTATGACTAAAATGATGAAAAGGAACCTTGGCAAACAGATAAGAAGCAGGTCTTTTTAAAACAATTTATTTAAAGAATGCAGAGCAAATTACTTCACTTGATCCACATGTCATGCTCCAAAAATACCAGGAAAAACTTTTTTAAAAAGAGTTTTTATTCTATGATTTCCAGATTATTTGGCTACTTTTCTAGCAAGCAGAAAAATGTCCTCCTTTATTTTCTTTACCATTTTGTGTCACAATAGTCTGTAAAAACTTCCCAGAGTGACACCTAGTGATGATTTAATTTAAAAGGAAGATTTGGCTTTCCTATTTCATCAGCCTTCTGGAGTACTTACTACATTCACTAAGTCAGGTTACCTCAATACACTTCATTTATGCTTCTATTTCAAGTTCTCAGGAAAATGAGAAGATTTTATAAAAACAGGACATAGATAAAATGTTTAGAACCTCATCACAACTTGAGTAGAACCATTCTATGATATGAAATGAATTTAGATCTAATCTAGATTAATTAGCCAGTTAGTATTATCCCCCCCAAAATTACAACATAGATCAAAATATAACATATTTTTAATTTTCTGAAACCTAAAAAGAAGTGGTCCAGGTTTGCAATGCTCTCAGGCATGAGGACAATGGTCCTAATACATACCAGGCACTTCATATACTATTGCCAACACTATCTACTTTGTCACTGAGGTTTTGAAGTTGCCAAATTTGAGAGTATTACTCATACTTTCTACTACAATCTTCTTCCATGTTAAAGTTTTAAAGGACTCTAGAGCTCTTGGACCATAATAATTCAACTGAAGCCCAGCCTTTCTTTCAAAATTAGCTGGCCTATTAGAGGCAACCTTTGAAAAGAAAACATATGAAGTTCAATGCAGAAATGCAAGTATATTCCAAATGAATTCTTTTTTTTCTTGTGATTTAATATTGTATATGATTTTTTTTAAAGCTGGAGAAGTCCGAGTTTAATCTGCATTTTCAAACTATTTTTCTAGTGAGCATCATTTGAAGCTGGCAGTTCAGTGAACCGTCATTTTTAGCTCACTCCATTTGGCAAAGCCAATGACAATCTCTCTCTTGCCTGTAAGCCCTTTGTCAGTTCTACTGTCAAGACAGTCTGAGATGCTTATTATATTAATAATATAATTATTATTAACAAGTATTTTGAAAATAAAATGGCTTCTTGTTTCTTCCTTTGCTGAGCTTAGCAAGTTTTGTTACTTGCTTTTATTGTTGCCTAGTAATATAAAATCAAAAGAGCTCATGGAGATATTACAGGGGAAACCAGGAGGACCTTCAGTGACTATGGATATGTCATGTACTGAAATTACATATGGTTGCAAATTTAATTTAAAATTAAACAAAAACATCTTTTGTATCAGTAATCTGAAATAGACTTTGAGAACATATGGACACCTCTTCTGTTGAAGACAACTTTGGAGGGGTGACAGCTCAGGCCAACTTTTAACTTACTCATCTGATGCTATAAGGAAGGATTCATTGCTAACCACTGTAAATCATCTATTCAGAGGTAGGTTAGAAGCCATTCATGGTTCTTTACTTGCAAGCTGCACCTAACTGTAGCATAAGATTAATAAATCTTACCTTTTCCTTACTGAAAGTACATTGTGTTTCAATTCTAATTGCTGTACATAACGTAAAGTGTACTTAGTTGTTCTACACATGTCACATGCCAAGAGAATAATGGTATGCAGAAGAATGGCAAAACCAGCCTGGCATATGTTTTTTGCATCTAACTGAAGTGCCATCTCCCCAGGCACTGCCTGAGGCAATAATCATCAACACAGCTCCTGTCAACATCAAAAATGAGAAGCTCACAAATGAAAAGTTAATAGTCACAGCTACTTTCTCAATATCATACAGAGTGACGAAGCAAACTTAGCTTATATTACCTTCTCCTTTTGCTCTGACCCAGTAGTTCAGATTCACATCAAAGGAACATCAATCAAAATAAAGTAAAAGAATTTGCTGTTTTGCCACGTTTATTTGATCCACAATTCTGCAGTTCTTTTGAGAAGGTGGTGAAAGAAATTTAAAATATTCTCATCCTCAAGTTTTTAAAATACCATAGCTGTCATGAATTTTGGTACACAAACACTGGTTTTGTCAGCAAGACAATCATGTTATTACTATTTACCATCAAGTCCTAAACATCTGCACACAGCTGTAAGGACATAATAAATTCAGTTAACTGGCTAGCTACAGATACGTGGTTTTATTTTCAGATTTCTAAGAAATTCGTTATTTAAGGCTTCCTTCTTACAGGAATTTATAGAATCTCCTGCAAATGCATTTTGTGTTGGGCTATTTAGGTTTGCTATTGCCATCTTCTCATTACTCCAGCCCACAGATGAATAAATAGCCTGAATATCAGAAAGTGCACTGCTTACGTGTGTAGAAATTTGGTCACTCTTTCAAAAATATCTGGAATTTTTTGTTGTTTGTTTTTGTATGTACTTTTAAAAAGTAATTTACATATACAAAAAGAGGTGTGTCTAAAAATTTGGACTGGAAGTAATAAAAACATATGAAACAAAACCATATAACACTGAGAATCTATTTTACACAGATTAGAGAAGGAAATCTGAACGCAATTCTTAATGAATCAAATAATATTTTCAATTTAAAACCAAAAATGCAATTGAAATACATTTCATTCTGTTCAGTAATTATTTGCTCATAACTTCACTTTGCTGTTCTGAGAGAATAAGAGCTAATGAATTTGTACAGATTTTTTCTGCCTTAATTCCCCCAGAGGACCACAGTTGCTGTCATAACTCCAACTCCTCACCGTGCTGTCAGTGACACTCCTGACACTCAAGAGATGCCAGAGTTATGACCCATCTGCATATGTATATTGATTATCTAAGTGGTTGCTGCTTAACAGAATTGATCATGGCTGAGTCTTGCTTGCCTAGCAATATCACAGAGATTCTTTTTCTCCTTAGTTAGATGTGGCTGATAGTGGTCAGTTGGTTTAAAAACAACTGATACAAAAAATTGACTTAATGACATAATCTTCAGATCTTTATTTAGAAAAAAAAAAAAAGAAACAAACAAAAAAGCATTTTCTTTTCCCAAACTTGTATAGACCAAGTTCTACCACACACGTAGCTGCACAATTTGTACTTCAAGTATTCAGATGTACTAACTTCACTGTCGGACAGGACTTCGCATCAATGAAATTAAACTTTCTCCCAAGGTAAGGAAATATTTCAAAATTGAGAACTGAAACATCCAGTATTCTTATAACTGAAAAATTAAGCAGCCTTTTCATTTTGTGTCTGTTACCCCTGGCATAGAAAAGAGGAATCCTCTAAGCTTAGCATGAAAGCCTCAGAGGCAACAATACTTTCTTCAGACATCTCTAAATGGTCACCTTTAAGATAAGATCTACCTGATAATTAGTTTCACCAGCACTGTCTTGAAATGCTAGCAGAATTTAAATAATATATATTTTAAATGTAATATGTAAATGAATTATATTGTAATCAACTAAACTACAGTCATAGACTCCCTTAGGTACCATGTCAGGAACAGATGGCCATCCTTTCACCTCAAAAGAAAATTGGTGTTTGATAATGAAATCTTGATCACTTACCATCTGCCTGCTAATGATTAGCAGCAACAGGATCATTTGTCTGAGAACACTCGAGGAGAAGTGTGCCTTGGACAACTTTGAGGACTCTGATGATCTTAGTTCATAAAGTTAATGAGACATCAAATATTAGAAAGGCTATAAGTAAACTTAAGGTCTTAATTTCTTCTGTCAAATGTTGAATCTGCTGAAATCCTAACTGGGAAAAAAAAAATAAAAATTACATTTTCTGCAGGTACATGCATGTAAATCTATAGTCACAATTTTGTAGGTTTTGCTTCCCATGAAAGGCAAAGACATAATGTAAAAGTTGAACAACTCTGCAACAGTAAGAAAAATGATAAAACCTGTTGATTTCAAAGGTAATATTTCAACTCTAAAAGCCAATCATTAGAGGCAAAGCCTGCACCTGACCTTTAATCAGCCATGCATTTGATTTGAAAAGTCTTGTCCCTGCTCCCAGCTGTTTCTTTGAAGCAGTTCCTGCTTTCAGATGCTGCAGCAAGGTTTTCACAGAACACAAAAATAGGCAACTACAGGAATGTAACTCAGCAGAGAAAATTCATTTTTCTCAGTGAAAAGTATAAAATGGTTTGAAAACAAAGCCCCTTGTATCCACTGCATCTATAGAGGGCAAGACCCTTGCTCTGATTTTCCTTTGTAGTTCAGCAACTTGCAGACTGTCTGAGCTTGACAAAGACCAAGAAGTCATTGCTGTGGATGTACAGGAAAGACTTCGTTTCTTCACTTCTGAAGTTTGCCTGGCATAGCTTCTAGTAACATTCCCTGATCTTCTCAGAAGTCTCCTGCACTCTGGTCTTGACTTTCTTTTCACTGACTGTGCCCAGCTCTCTCTGAGTTATCATCTTGCACCTCTCCCTGTCAAATACTGCACAAAACTCAGACATCCCACAGCAAGACCACAACAGCCAAGCAGTCTTCCTCTTGGTCCCCTTTCTAGGACATTAACTTTCAATGTAGCACTTACAGGGCTGAAAGGAAATAGATTGTCTAGTTCTACCATCTGTCCCACATCACTCCTTCTACAGAAACCTGAGAAAGATTTTCTCCTGATATGACCCAGTGCAGTATTTGTCCCCTAAGGGGATGTTCCTGGACAGTGAGAAACATCGGTACTCCTGATTGTCACTGTTTCTACTAGCATGCCATATGTTCAGCAATAACAAATTTAACCTCATACATTTTGAATTCTCTTTCTTCACGGTATCTTATCATTTCAGAAGAGTATCTACCACGGAAGGCTTCCCATACAAACAAGATTGCAGTTTCTCGGGAGACTGCACAGTGGCCAAGCATTTGTTCTCCTTTTCCAGATGCAGAAAGTGATGCTTCTTCTGAAATATATGCTACAGGATGTAATATTTCTCTGATACACCAGAGCAGATTTTGAGTTATCTGTGGATACTGCAGAAGACTTTTTTTTTTTTGGGTGAGAAGCCATGTGTCCATTTCATCTGATCTGAGTTGGATTTTCCATACTCCAGTTCTAGGGATTGCTACATCTTTAATGTTCAGCACAGTATAAACAACCTTATTTTTTTCTGTTATCTTTGAGCAACTCAGAAGCCAAGATCTGTTCAACAGTTACCTTTTTTTAGTCACATTGTGCTATATTCCAAGAAAGAAACAAGAAGTCCTCAAGGTTTGGCACAATAGCTCGCTTGATTACTCTTTTGAATCAAATAATCAAACACAAACTGATGTTCTCAAATGAAGTCATTCTCCCATCTGAAATAAAATTAGCACCTGTTTCTACCCTCTCTAGAACTTTTTTTTTTAAAGAGTATGCATATTGTTCCCCTTTTAGTAGAGTTTGTTTTTCATACCTTTGAACTCTTCCCACGGGCCTTGCTTCCCAGTTTGAAGTGGTACACTCAAGTGTTTTCCTTTCATTCCTCCTGTCTTAAGTTTAGGATACATTTTGCAATGTGCCTTTCCTTATTGCAGAAGAAACACTTCTGCCTCCTCAAGTGCCATTCTATATACTCCTTGGGAGACTGGGTTTCAGGAACTTTAGCCTGGACACCATCCTGTGAAAGACTGTCTTTTTTTTTTTTTCCTCTGTTCCTTTTGGCTCACCATACACTTCCCAATGCATTTCTCAATAGCAGATGTCAGCTTTAATCTTAATAGGTTATCTGTATGATAACTTATCTCAACAAATACTTTCCTGTTTCATGTGATCTGTCCTACACAATTACCCTTCCTTCATTTTACCACAGGGCTTGTAGTTGTGTTGCAGAGTCACATATAAATAAGCTTCTGGAGTGTCTCCATGCAGCAAGGGAGTATATTTTGATAGAGAAAGCAGAGTTGTTCAATAGGTTTCTCCAAAGCATGAAAAAACCAGACCTGGAGAGATCTTTGAAGAAGGGAGTATGCAAATTATGAAATATTTGCAATACACAAAAATAATGCAAAGGAATAATTTCAGGGACTCAATGTCAAACTATAGACATATATATATATATGCGGCGGGAGATCAATGGACAACGCGTACACGGACTAATATAATCCAAGCATTGCGATTTATTGCCTGAAGCTCACTCATTATATACCCACCAGCGCTAACCACGCGCTGGAAGCACCACTCTAATTGGTAACAAACTCTGCCAGGCGCTAAGCAACATCTCTTGATTGGCCAGGTACTGCTCTCAAGGCGCCTCCCTTGGTTCCACCTTCTGCCTCCATTTTCTTGCTGCTTCACTCCCGTGTCACGTGCCACACGTGGCTGTCCCCGTGTGTCCTTGTTTACGTCTTCCCTGTAGCCGTCCTTGTGTGTCCTTGTTTACATCTTCCCTGTAGCCATCCTTACTGGCGCCGCCAAGTCTGGGTTTGCTCACATGCCCATTCTTATGGAGATACCTCTCCACATATATAGACACAAACTATATAGTTTAACTTGGGTTAAAGTTAATTGAGATGTCTGGAGAAAGAATAATAAAGCAGTGATTAATCTTTGCTGATTTTTTAATTTTTTTTTAAAATCTCAACAGTTTTTCCAGAAGCTATTTGAACATGCTAACTTTGACCACATCTATTCAGATGCAAAAACCTTAATTTGTAATAAAAATGCCAGCTCAAAATTTGAAGTAAAGTTCAGATAGAAGGAAGAAAAAAAAATGTCTTTCACAAAACTGTGCATAAAAGTTGTAATACCACTGCTAACTCATCCCACCTCACCTTACGGGGTAGATTTCCTGTATCTGTGTAAATGCAGAGGAAATCCTAGTAGGCAGGGTAGTAGTAGACTGGCACGTGTCCTCCAACACAACAATCAGTATTGCCCTCATCAGTTCAATTTTGACTATGGAATTGCAGGTTATATTCTTATTAATATAAAGTCTTATTAATATAAAGTCTTCATGTCCCTTAGAGAGAAGACATTCTCTAGTTACAAATTCTTACCAGGCCCATGCTGATCCTATCTGAAAGCTATTCAAGTTTTTAATATCTAAAGGCAAATAATGACATATCAATACCTAATGAAATCAGCAAAATTATCTTGAAATAAGAAGCACTACTATAAAACAAAGCAGTGATTTAATATGATTTCCTCAGAAACAAGTTATAGAATAAATTTCAAAGGAATAAGAGACAGCTGAATTCTTTTTCTCTATCAGTTTTTATTCTGTGTATTAATTCATATTTACATAGACCAGCTGCCCTTTCACATACCTTTGAAATGTCTTTTAATGAGTATGTGAATCATCTTACCATTCTGAATAATTTAAAAGGAGGAAATTAAGCTACAAGCATGGAATCTGTCTCTATTATTATTCTCTTACATTTTTTCCCAAAGTCATGGCTTTATGTGATGGAAAAAACCTGACCTTTTCCTTCTGCTTCTCCCCCATCTTTGGCCATGTAAACTCATCTCAAACTGTAGCTATATTCAAGAAATTATGGGCATTTGCTGCATTTCAAAATACTTTTCCACTTATCTTCAAACACTGTGGGTTTTGAGGTCTTATTTCTTTTTTACAGAAGTATAAAATATTTTCTTTAAAACTGCCTTTAATAGAGAAGCATTGGTGGCATTTAATTTGGGAGGTTTGAGGCAGCAAGGTTCATAAGGAGCATTAAAATCCTCTATTAGACTCAGCAGAGTAGTTCAAAAACTCCAGTAAATTGTTAGGTATGCAACCATTCTTTCAAGTCCAAAATACAAGCAACAACTTTTATGCTGATTACAATTATTAATTCCTTTTTTTTTTCACTGTAAACTTGCCCTCTATTTCCACTATGACAGACAAGGTTCAGTCTCTGGCAGCTCTCCTTTATACTCTCCTCATGGCTACTCAAGGTTTTACCCTTCTCAGTCAAACACTTGTCAAACATGATCCAGCGAAGCAAAGATTATTACTTAGATGAGAAAAAATGCAATAAGATTTTCATGCTGTTTGATCCAATGCTCATTATTTTCATGGCTTTTGGACCAATCACCTTCACCACCTTTTATTTCCCTGTGCCCTTAACGAAGTTTTGAACACGGGATTTCCTGTGACCAAAACATAACAAAGAAGACAAACAGCAGCAAGTGCTTCTTGATTAGTATTTTTTCTCCAGTGATCAGTTGCAAGTCTTCATGTCCAGCATAGCGGAAATAATTCCTCCTTAAACTGACACACACAGAAAAGAGCAATCCCCCCAAAAGCCCTGAAAGGAGAATTATAGGTATCATGATTATTTGAAATTTTTGATGTGAACACACATCCCATCACACAGTAATAAAAAGGTTCAGACTCTGAATGGTCAGAAGTGAGATGAAAACATTTCCAAGAGTACCACTCATCTCTCATCACATGTTGTAGAATTTAAGAAACACCACAGAAGTAAATTGCGAAGTTAAATAATCAATGTATCCCATATATTTTCACTCCTTTCGCTCATTAATCCATAGATAGAAAAGTGCTGATTTAATAGCATTTTGGTAAAGAAACAAGAGCATGTTGACTGCAGCTTCGGGAAATATTGAAGTATATTGCACTGTAAACTTTTGAACAAAGGCACAGCTGTGACATTTTTCACAGGTTATTTGTTTTATTGTTTTGAAAACAAAATAGAGAGAAAAAGCCAGGTTTCTCTCTCCTGCATCAGTATTCTACTTACAATGATAAGTAATTTCCAAAATCAAAGCTGGTCACAAATTGATGCCCCAAATATCTGTATCTGTACAACAAGATAGACCCTGAAACTTATCTCCAGGCATCAGCAATGTGGAAAACATCTGCCTATCTCAGGACCACCCTCAAACACTCTTGTTGATACTAATTAATATTCCTGAGAGTGTTTATGATTAAATACTGCAAAATGATGCATATGGAGTGCATTGCCCAAAATATGTTAGATAGCAAGTCTACCCTCATGAGTAAATTTCCTTATTCCTTGGGGGTCTAACCAGTCCTAGTGGCTACTGGCTCCTGAATACCAGTGAGGGATTCATAGTTGCTTTATTAAATGCTATTGTTCATAGCAAAAGTCATATTCTCCTTATATATGGTTACATTAACCCAACATGCCATGTGAAAATGATGATTCTGCACCAGCCTGCATGTTATGTTGCCCCAGCAAGTACACCATCACAATGTGGCATGAACACTCCAAGAGTTCTGCAGGTAAACAGGTGGTGGGTAAGATAAACAAAGCCCAAGGCACATGTAGCTTTCTGAAATTATTACTACTAAAGAAAACATCCATGAATATACTCTGTTGCTTACACACCACACACGGAAACCTAGTACTACTCAGGTACTCAGTTTTATTTTGCAAACTTCACCACACAGAGGTAGGGTTGTTTTTTTTTAATGCATAGAGTGAAATAGCTCAATAAATTCCAAAGGTGGGAAGGTGAGAGAAAATTATAATACAAGAAAAGGGACATATGATTTTGTTCACCTGCATATATAGCACATGTGTAGAGTTGCATCATCCTGCTACAAAGCAGTGACTGTTAACCCCTCAGCAGCCATCACTTCTCCACCCTGCCAGTCAAATAAATGAGGCAATTGCAAGTGAACTGGCTGAAGCATATAAGCAGGGCTATGTATGAATCAATCACTTTAAACACTGCACTGCAGTGAGAAAAAACAGACTGGAGAGACAGCAAGAATCCACATTCTCTCTCCTTTTGTCAAGTAGCACCAACGTTATCATAAAAATGGAGATGCACACAATGCTGATGGGCATAGAAGCTCTACACCAAGCATAGGCCAGCTACTAAGATCATTGTGACAGACATCACTTTTTTATTTGATTTGTTACTTCGAAGACTGCAGAGACAGACAACGCACCAGAGCTGTTAAATAACAGCACTGTAGAAAGCAGCTGGCACTACATGTGAAGCTTTAGCCCCTGTTATTCTCCTACTGATCAACACTTCCAAATGATTTACGTTGAAACTCTCTTCCCTTCCTAAATTAATTCTGTGGAAAACTGCAAAACAAGGAACACTCACCAAAAAAACTACCTGCAGTAAGTTTGAGGCTGATAGCTGCTCATGTGTGTGATGGAATAGTCTTTGGCAATAACACTTAACAACCAGACCCTGTCATTTCTTTCAAGCCTGCTGAAAGCACTAAACGAGGTGACAGGTTGATGATGTAATTCAGCTCCTAACTGAAGGAAGTCAGATGAACTGATCAAAAACGAATGCTTGCTATTTACAGCAAATTATTGTCGTATCTTCAGTCTTAAACCAAACTGTGAACTGTCTGAGGCTTTTTAGTATACCGAACACACTATATTTTTAAAAATGGTCTTATTAGAAAAGCAACCAAGTCTTCATCTATATTATGTAATAAATTCCCCCACCAGTATCTTCAGCAGAAGATTGACTTGTGCCTGACTATGGCCATACTGCCAGTTCTAGTCTCATATCCTACATTTTTTGTGTGTGTGTTCTTTATTTTTGATGCTCATTTTCATTCCTCCTGTTCTCTTTCACAGTCCCATTTAGTCTTGGCTTTACTGTCACTATTTTTGACACCTTCCCAATTCTGTCAAGGTATCTCAGCCCTTATCAACCCAAAACACTCCTGGTCATTTCACTTATCTTTGGCAGATGTTTCAGTTTGGCAGCTCTACAATTTGAGAATGTCCATGACAACATTCAGCAATGTGGTCTGGTATTGTCTCATGAGGTGGTCAAGCATGTTAAAGAATGCACATGCCCATCAATACCAAGAAAATCAGTTTGACTTTATCACCTTAATTCTGGGGCAGATTTATCCACAATAAAAACCACTCTATGTTACTGGCATCACAATTCTGGACGGTTGGCTGTATCAGCAGGGGAGAGCATGGGGCTGGAATAGAAAGGTTGTTTCCAGTCAGAGGTGAGGGTCTCTGAAGCTATGCGGAGGCAGAAAAAGGCTGCATCATGCAAGCTGCTGCTCCTGCCTGCATACCAGCAGGAAAGTTGTGAAAAAGGCCTAAAGCATCTTGGCCTCCGAGACCTGCTCTCTCACGTTCAGCTAATAATAGTTACAGCTTTTAACTTTTCTATGCACTGCCTTTTCTAGAAAGTCATATTTTTTTACAATCACTATACTAAAAAAAAAAAACCACAAAAAACCCAACCAAAACCACACAAAACAAACAAAACCACCGACAAAGGAGACAAAAAACCTTGAAAGACTAGTGAACAATAAGCACCATAAGAGGAAGACACAATCTGAGTATACTGATGTCAAATTTTGAACCATGTATTTCATTTTTCTGTCTCCTTCCTCTTGCTAAATAAGAAATATCGCACTTGCTTTAGCTTACCAGAATTAAATCTCTTCTGCTTTTCATGAGGACTTCATTTTCCCCTTCCTCTCACTCTACAAAGGGAGTTTGTTATTCTGAATGAAGTGACATGAAAAGAAAGCTCTGTAATATGCTGTTATCAACTCCAGTGGAATATCAATGAACTTGATACCAGCTTCAATGGACTTCAGAAGGATGTCCATGCACCCCATGTGTGCTAACACAAAAGAATAAAAAGCAGTAGCATGAAAAACAAGAGCAACATGCCTGAGAGCTAGAAAACCAAGTGAGGCCAAGGAGACAACTGCAGTAGCACGAGTGGCAGCAGCAATGTGAAGCAGCAGGCTCTCACTGAAGGGAAATCTATACAGTCATCTCCTCAGTAGCCACATTGGGTGTTCATGAAAGTTGAAGGACACTGTAAATCCTGTTTTGCAGGGTGAACAGGAGTTGTTTGGTGTGTTGAAACAGACTTCAGAAAAGCCTGGGTTATTGACATCAATTAATTTTCTTTCCATATGCTTCCCAACTCTACAATCCTAGCACATAAAAAGATTTATTATTGAAAAAGTGTTGAAATCCATTCATTGCAATCACCAAGTACAGGAACACCAGCTGTGTTCAAATACTGTGGCATCAAAATACATCAAAAGCACAACTGATTTTGAATCCTCTTATTATAAGAGCATACAAGTAAATATTGTAGTCTATTTTAGTCCTAATCTCTTAAAGTAGGCAGTGCCTGTGTGATTTGACATTAGGTTATGGAAGATAGAGGGTGGAAAAAAAAAAAGAAAAAGTACTTTGTGTATATGCTGGAGTTCCCTCACCTCACTCAGAGGTGAGCTTTATCTGCATTGTCACAAGATATTTCATCCCATAAACTTTAAGGATTTTGCACAGTCTTTAATAGTGATTACACAAGTTAATATCTTTCCTAAAAGCTAAGTTACCATGCTGGTTATGATGTATGTTTAGACTTCCCAGTGAAAGGTTTATGAATTGTTATTTATAACTCTTCTCCACCTTTCAGACAAGCTTAGAGCAACATTATGAAGGATAAAGGGCCATTCACAAGAGGACAAAAACACTGAGCACAAAAAAGCAGAAAAATTCATTAGATGGCAATGTTTAAACAAAGGAATTGCCCGTTTTCCTTGGTAGGCATCTAAATAAATAGCTATGAGTAAAAAGTGAGATTCATCTAAAAAACGCTTCTCTACCACAAATACTACTACTTCACAAATACCATAAGCTTGGGAAATTTTAGGCACAAAATGAACCAAGATCTCTTTTTATCTTGAAAAAATAATTGCAAAAAGTATTGCTTGACAGTTTGCTTACACCAGTCCATGGTTTTTGTTCTGTGGAAACGGGCAGGCTCTTCAGCATCTTGGTACTTAAATTTAGAAGCTACAGCAAATAAAATGGCATAAGAGGAGCACATGCATATATGTGTGCGTGATATATTGCACAAAGGGCAAGAGGAGAAAGAAGAGAAGGAAATCAACTTGGGGAAAGGAAGTGGGAGAGAGGAAGCTAAAAAGATCAGTGGCAAAGAGCCCAAGAAAAGCAGAGGGAAACAAATACCATAAAAGAAGGAAGAATGAAAGAAAGATCAAATTTAACAGTAATTTGGTCAAAAATGACACTGAAGTTTTACAGTGTAAACTTTTTAGTTTAAACATAATGGAAACAAAAAAACAATGAATTAAAACAGCTAAGAAAGAAAAGAAAGAACACTATGAAAAGAGTCCAAAATAAAATACAGATGTGCAAAATAAGTTAAAACAAGACAAAATGAATAAGTCTATGTTTAAAATGTCATGGGAGGAATCCAATTTCTTTTGTGTTTCAAATGCATCTATACCAGGATAAAGGTTTGAACTAGCTACTTGAAAGTCTACCAGAAATGGATCTGAAGGTAGGTACAAGTCCACAATTTTATTACATGTCATGCAAGAGCAGAGCTATGGATTTAATCTTAAGGGCTTCTGAGCACTGCAAAAGAATTCAATCTTGCCTAATGATGAATGTCCCCAACTTCAGTGGAGCAATTACACAGATGTCTTAAAGAGTGTCCTTGAAGAAGTTGGGGTCTGTAGTGCCAAGTTCATAAGAAAGGCTGAGAAAATAGAATACTATTATTAACCCTAAAATAAAACCAAAACAACTGCAGTTTCACATTTTAGTAGCAGCAAACTTTTAATAGTGGATTATCTTATATTCAGACATAATACATGCTGATTACCAACTACGATGAAATGCCAGGAACACTGGGAAGCAACAATGAATGAGAGAAGAAATAGAGATTTCATTTCTCTGGGAAACTACACCTCCATTCAAGTGCTTTGTTGTTTACATAAGAATATTTCTGGGTTATTAAGAAAATCCAATGGGTATGTTTGAGGACCTGGTGCTCCGTCTCCACATTCTGTTGCGTACCATCTTCTGGAGAGCCAGCCTGAATATTCCTAAGTGCTACCTTATGCTTTTTGGTCCATTTCTGGATGAAACCCAGGCACTCTAATTTATGTTGCATTAGCTTGCTACCTCAGGCAGAGCTAATGGCATCTGAGGTGATCCATCATTCCCACTGTACTCCGTGAGCAGGAGTGAACGTCTGAACTACAAATGCTTATCTCCTGCTTCCCTTCATCACAGCACACACGAAATGTGAGCAGCTCTGTTTATAGCTGGGAAAATTACAGTCTCCCATATTGTTAGGAGATTATTTATGGCAAATTTGCTTCCACCTGTGATGCTAATTGTGAACATTTAGAGTCATCGTTCAGTGTGGCTACAAGGAATCACAAAGTAATGAGGTAACATGTAAACAGACAATTGGGCATCCACACAGATACTTTTGCATTTCTCATCCACATACTTAGAAGGACAGAACAAAAAGAATAAAATAAAAATTTTAGACTCAAGGTACTGGTTTGAATATGTTTTTGATTCAAGAAAGCATGGTACCCTTAATGCTGTGAAGGCAAATATAAAGACAATCTTGCTAAGCATTGCAAAAGTCTTCCTTGACTCAGGATTATCATTTGTACCCTAGTCATAAGTCGTCTGCTTTCATGAAATTCAGCTGTTGTATTTTGTTGTTTCTAATAATTTACTTTTGTGCACAGACAGGTAGTTACTTGG
>VYZX01027094.1:27198-37299 GCA_013401335.1 Brachypteracias leptosomus
AGTAATAGAAGGAGACCAACAGTGATCTTCACAGCAAGGATCTAATGGGTAAAAGAGATCATGTTGATGGCCAAGCAAATGGCTGTAGTCAGGCAGGAATGGGCAAGTGAGAAGCCAACATGGAAATGGAGAAGCCTGGCATGTCCTCCAAGGGCAGAAAACAACTCACTCTGTTCACAGCCTTGCCAAACAAACCCTGCCTGTGCTTGTGACACCAGCTGGGTCACCACTTCACATGCCTGAAGGAAATCACATTACTGAGGACACGCCAGGGGATTCTGATTTCAGCTTTATTTCTTTTACATCTTGCAGGTGTGAAAATGCAAGAATTTCAATTGGGTTTTCATAGGCCCTTTCCCAGGATTTTGTGTGTGTATGGGCTGGAAAACAAAGCCCAGCAAACCTCTGCTTTTAAGCAGTGTGGCAACTTTCTGACAAATCTGCAACAGCTCAGGTCACATTTTGTCCTCTCCTCTCTTGCTTGGTCCTGCACAATTACGATGGTTCTGTTACACAGTACTAGAGGAATTTCCTCTGTTTTAATCTCTCCAGCTAGAGAGCCAGGTCAGGAAGCAGAAATATTTCTGGGAAACTGATACCATTGCTTGGGCTGTAAGAAACAGTTTCATACTGTTTGTGATCAGCTTCCTTCACAGGAACAAATGACATAAATTGCACTCAATTATATAACAAAGTAGCATCAGCCTCTCTGAAGAAAGATGTCTTGCAAACCTTAAAACTTGCTGCAGCTGCTGAGCTGCTCTAGTATTAGATGTTGTTAAGCCTCATCTTGGCAGAGGTTAAAAGAAACTAAAACAGATAATAAAACAGGTTTGGAAATATGAAGGGGTTATATTACTTCTTCCACTCATGAATTTATTCCGGTATTTGAATAGATTAACACAGACTGCAAGCTATTGTGTTGGCCCATAAGCAGGCAGAAGCTGAAGAAGTCATGGAAATTACCTTCCCTTCCACTGAAAGTAAAATTTGCTTAAGCCTTAAAAAACACTTTATATGATTTCAGAAAACACCGCTGTTTCTTCTGTATGATAATGAGTGTTAAGTGCCAGGAGTTGCAGTTCTTTCATGGAAGGTGCCTTAGTAATTTATTATATCAATTCATCTGGGCTTCCTTTATTTTTGGGGAATGAAGACTTTTTGGAGGGGCAAGGATTATTAGTAATGTTGCTTTGTTCCATGCCATGTAAAATGTATTTGTCATTATCTGTTTTAAAAAGGTGAAATCAAAAGGCCAGCAGAAGCAAGTAAAGTATTTTCAGTCTGTTGATCATTTAGAGACAAACTGGAAAACTGCCTGGATTCAACCTGATGGCAGATGTACTTATTCTCTATTTGCTTGTTCCAACACAGCAAAACAAGAGTAGATGTGCTGCTTGCATTTCTGCCTGGGGGACATGGGCTTTCTATTGTAGTTAATGGACCATCTACAAACAGAAAATTAATTTGGCAGGAGCTCACTGATGTTGTGGAAATCAGAGAAGCATGGTCCATTTTCAAAGTAGTTAATCCAGCCAAGAGAGAAATAAAATTTCCATTGTTTGAGGCACGAGAAATTTGGTATATGGAAAGTAAGAGAAAACCTATTTGAAAAGGGTTTACCTGCAGAAGGCCATGTTACATTTTGTATGCAGAAGAGTAGCTGACATTTCCAATAATGGAACAAGGTCGAAACATTAGTGAAATAAAATGGACCTTGCAGTTTAAAGCTCTGTTATCTAGAAAAGTCACTTTTCTGTAGCTGCCAAGAGACTCCTGTTTCCTGACAAAAACGAAGGACATTTTTCTTTGAAAGACCCAATTGATAAACTACTGGGAGCATCTGCTTTCTCGCATTGATAGTTGGGGATTTCTTTACTGTTTGTTTACAGTCACTGAGAGAACCGGGAAGCTTCAGATAAAGAGAAGTAGCACATTCTGCTTCTCTAGGTATCAGTAGCCTCCATGCAGCAGAGATATCCTTGATGTCGAATTTTTGTGCATTTGGAACCCTGGATTCACAGTGCTGAAGAGAATTCCCCTCATGGTTTCTTTAAAGAAGAGTGTGAATATTTTTGGCAAAAATGGATTTCAAAATCAGGCACCAATCTTGCTGATTATATTTCCAGGTCAAGAAACTGAATTTGTTAAAGCAGTGGCTGGACACTGTTGGATAACGAGATGAACAGCTGGAATACTACTGATGCCTTTCTTTCTAGTCTATTCAATGGTGTCACAGTGAAACTTCAGTCAAATGTATATTCTGTTCTTCTGATATCTGTTTTAGAAAATATGTCTTGAACAGAACTATAAATATAATTTTATCAAAATGTATATATCAGCATAAACAATAGAATACTAAACTTTCAGACACAGGAAGAATGTATGTGGATTCCCAACAGCCTGAATTCATCTCGCTTTGGTCAGGACCTTAAATTCTGGTCTGAACAATAAGCACAGAACACAGTTTTAATATTCAAAAACCTTTAGGTCATATTTTCTCCCATTTCAGTGATCATGCACACTCTATATTAACAATTCTCTGTTTGTTTTAGAACTTAATCTCTCTACACTGACCCTTTGTCTGAAGAGTGGGTGAAAACAGCACTTATTGAACCTAAGGATTCACGTAAGGAAGCAATGAAAGGAAGAGTTTGGCACCTTTCTCATCCCATGCTTCGACTGGAACAAAGTTTCACCTGAGGGCTAGAAACAAATATGACAGTGAAGCAGATTCTGTTTTGTGGCCTATAACATACTTACTACTGGGGATGACACATCAGCCAATAAGGCCATAATTTCATTTTATAGTGTCAAGCTTTGATAGGAAGACCATCTATTTATTTTAAATAGAGCAAAGTGAAAATAGACATTGAAACATAAATGGGCAAATAAGAAAGGCATTCTAAGGAATTTTTTTAGTACTACAGAATACTGTAACTAGATATGGTCTCTGATGTCTCATAATCAATTCAAAGTTTTGATTTTTAGGAAAGAGCTTCATTCTCCAGAGAGATAGCACTGGTTAAAAATAACATGTTGATCAAGCAGAAAATAGATTAGCAATTCAGTTATTCTTTGCTAGATGACTAAATATATTTTGATGCAACTAGCAAATTAGAAGTTCTTAATTTATATATAAAGACAAGAGCAGTTTCCCTCTAGGTAAATGCAGCCAGACACCATGAATTCATCAAGGGGCACTCTCTGTGCGCTCTATGCTCTAGTTTTCTCATTACCCTCTGAAGACGTGCATCTTCTCTCATTGAAAAGTGGCAGAAAATTATGTATAACAGTCTAACTTCTAATGAACAACTCCTATCCAGTCAGCTGAAGAAAAGAGATCACAGAGAAGCCTTGGAAATAACAACCTTTAAGTCAACCCAACATTGATTGTCCTTTGTGTCACAGAATTCATCGTCACAATCGGATTAATGGCCACATAACACTCAGTCTACTGTTCAACAGGACATTAAAATCTACTAAGAGATCAGTACTCAGAAGTCAAAATAGGGAAAAAAAAAAAATCTCCTAACTTGTATTGCATGGATTTGCTAACAAATTTAAACTGTTAGGATGTGAATCAGCAGAGGCATAGATTTGGCTCCCACCAAAATAGAGGAAAACACATTTTCAGTTACACAACTTTGCAACCAGATATCTTTTTTTTATTATTATTTTTGCTAGAAAATAATCATTCTCCTTCCTAGCACTAGAACATCATGAAAAGTACATTTGTAAAAGAAGTATACAGCATGTATCCTAGTTGCATAAATCCAAAATAATAGTGCAATGAACATGCACATTTTAAATGACTGAGATTTCTTTGTTGTCTAAGTGCCAAAGCACCTGAAGAAAACTGTGCTGGCATAAATAAAGGATGCATTGCTGTTACTGAGTTGCTAACAGACAATATGATGAAATCACTGTTGTCCAATTATGACATGCTCTATCATGCTTATAAGCAACAACTCCTATAAATGGAAGAAATCCTCAACTTTTCATATATTCTGTTGTAACTTACAGAAAGAAATGAAAATAGGCATTTTGCTTGTAGATAATCAGATAAAGCTCTCACTAGGCTGGAGAGGAATGTCCCTGCAAGCACATAGAAATACACAAAAATTTATTATCCAGAAATATTTTGAGATGTAGAGCCTAAAATAGTAAGGCCTTAGTCCTGGCAGATATCTTAGCAGTGCCCAAAGGATCTGAGAGCAGAATCATGTTTTGGCAACTAAGCAGCTCTACAATGTGTTGATCAAAATATAAGCTAATTCAAAGAGGACTGCCAAGGCTGGAGTGAGGAAAAGAAAGTGAAATCCAAATTTCTTCATTTTTCTAAGGAGAGCCATGAGCCTGTTTGTTTTTCTTCCTGCTGCAGACACAAGTCCTGGGGTTTTTCCTGGTTTATTTTGCACATCACTCCTTAATGGACTATTAAACCAACAAAAACCCCCACAAACCCAAACAAACAAAAAACCCTCCACCAAAACAAACAAAAAAACCCAACCCCAGCACAACATTCAGACATACCAGAACAGCATATTTGTCACTGAGGTGAGAAGGGGTCCACCCAAGTTTCTCAAAATAAGCACTCTTCACAACCCTGTGCATTAAAATTATACTACTAAATGTAGCAATTTCTTGCAAGTGCAGCATTTATTGAAAGTCTAAACATGAACTACAAAGGCAGGCACAGACTGATGTCTTCAGCCACCCTAACAACATTGACAAATATGTTTGAAAATTACTAGGTAGAACCAAAACTTGTGCTACTTCAGTTGCATGTATTTCCTAGGGAGATTATTTTAATTTTGGATACTATCTGGACTGAATATAAAGAATATAAAATCCAGCAGAGAGGATGGGTTTTATAAACATCTGGGGTTTGTTTCTTTAATTCTTGCCTAGTTTGATTTAAATATTCCACCTCCTGGCAAAAAAAGATTTTAATAAAAATAGCCTCCTCATTAAATCTTTCTTGTGACTATTTTTATCAAACACACACACAGTTTTTACCCAATTCTACAACAACTTACCCATACAAATTCTAGCCAAAAAATATATCCTGTCTTAGAAAAACATATTTTGTTAAAAAAAATAGATTCTGATGGGATTTTTTTTTTTTCAACTAACAGGTGAATTCTGAAAACTTTAAGCTTAGCTTTCTTCCCTCAAATATTTTATCAGGCAAGGAGGAAAGAAGTCAACAAAGCATGCTGCCAAGTGAATCAATATTTTTAATTAAAATTTTATCTTCTAAAAAACCTAAGTGCTTATTAATGAATTCAAGCATGTTTATAGGATGGATTTTGATTGTGCATGTTCACTCTTTCTTGGCTGATGAGCAAATGAATCTAAAATAAAATTAAAGTCTTCATTATTACTGTAATTCTTTCCCTCTTCAACTTTCTGCTCTGTCACAGCTTCCTCCTGCATATCCACAGTTCTCTGGAAATCTTGTCTGAAGAGAGACAATTTGTGTCTCACAACTAACCCAAACAACCGTACGTGCATGATATAAAGGGAAACTCAAAAAAAAAACCCCCACTATCTTTGCTGTGTAGAATGAGCTAGCAGATAGAAGCACTGTCAGAACTATAGCATCCACGGAGGTTTGCTGAAATCTGCTGGAGGCATAAGCCAAGCTCTGGAATTTTTCAAGATTGGCAAATGTCAGAGCAATATATTTGGTCATAGATTCCATGAGGAACTGAATGCTGGCAGCAAAAAGGAGAAAGTAAGCAGGGATTTGCTTGAAGAGGAACAGGCAACTGGGGAAGGCTAATTGCCCAGTTCTGTATGCCAATTCAACGCTTAATAAAGAGCATAGCCCACATCACTCTCCCCTCTTACTCATTTATAACTTATGTGAGTTTGGGGTTTTTGGAGGTATTGTGGTGTTTTCTTCTTGGAAACACAAAGTGTGGTTTATATCTGGCTGTTGAAGGAAATTGAGACGATCCTGTCCCAAGCAGCCCGGCACATAACCTAGGGTGAGCTGTAGCAACATCCTTCCAGATCTCAGAGCTGCAGCCCTGGCAGTCACTGAGGCCTGGGACTCTTCCAGCCTGATGCACAAGAGCTACTAATAAGCTACACTAGTGAGAAGAGCTCCTTCAGCACACAACGCTCAAACCTGTTAGACTAACCGAATAGAATTCAAACTGACACTGAAAAGAAGCATTTTTCACTTCACTTGTAGAAATACTATTAGATAACCACATTGTATAATATAGGCAAATAAATTTATAACTGTTTTTCAGCCAAGAATATATATTGAAATCTAGAAGTTATTCCTTGAACTGTACACCTAAAGGTGTACAGCATATAAAAAGTCCCTATCAAAAAAATTCATGATATAAATAGAAAGATTTTAGGCAAAAGAATAGGTAGTATATTACAAAACTGTTTTCCTTAGGTTTTATTCTCTTTTTTTTTTTTCAGCTTTATCTCTTCTTTTTTTTTTCTCTGAGTTTGAAGGACTTGCTCATTTCACAAGGATGCAAAGTCTTTGTATTCAGTTCTGTGGCAGGAACCTAGAGATTATCCAATTTCTCTCCCTTTAAGAAGAAGCAAAGCTATACCAACAATGCCAGAGAAAGAATACTAAATTAGATAGAATTGTTAGGTTTGTTTTGTTTTTTAAATTAAGAACTAATGAACACATATAATCTTGAACTGAACTGGCAAGTGCACCACAAAGCAACTAGGAAGGATGTATTTCCAGTTTCCATCTCTTAGAACTTAGAGGCATCCCCAAGAGCAAGCAGAGGCTGTTTTAAATTCCAGGTACTTATCCAGATCATTAATAGCATTCTGAAAATCAATACCTGTGAAATCATACAACATTTAATTCCTCACTCAACTCCTCTGTATCAGTGTCATAGCAATAATTCAGATGAACAACCAAGAGGAGAAGAACATCTTATCTCTGGCTCCACAGCATCAGGTAACTAAATTCTGTAGAAAATAAATTCAGTTTAGCTGTTTCTACAAGTTCATGCAATGTCTAGTGATTGTCTTTTCTCTCATAACACCAGTTTTAAGTACCTGACTCAAATCCCCTAAGTCAGTGGAGCTCTTTCTATTTACACTAACAGACTTTGAATGAAAGTTTATGTCAGATTCTTACCATTATCTCTGCAGACAACTTCAGAGCTTAGTCAAGAAAAAAATAATGTCTTTCCTTTTGAATTCAGGTTGCTGGGAAAACGACAACATTGCTGTTTTTCTTCTCCTAATTCACTCAAACTTTTTTTAATCCAACAGACAATCCTTCACACAAGCAATAGATGTGCTCATTGAAACCCTGGAAGAAATCAAAACAAGTCAGTGAGTCGTCTCTGAACTTAGTTCAGCTACATAATGCTGAGTAAGCTTTTTTAGAATAATAGAAAGCCTTTTAGAATAATATAAACAAGCCAAGTCTGGAGGATAACATAGGTTAAAATAAAAAAACAAACACCACCACCCCCCCAAAACCCAACCAACCAAATATAAAGAAGCACAACAAACCAGATTTTTCCTGAGAACACCCCACAGAGTAAATGAGAAGTATTGGGCACAATTTAGATTGACAGAACCTCCAGATCTTGGATTCTTTTTTTTCCAAGTTAATACATTCCTAATAGTTTCCTATTTAGTCATTTTATATACAAAAAAATCCAAGAGCATTGTGCCAAAACACATAGAAGAGGCATACACAAACTCCTCTGACTCCCTCTGAACTATTTAAATACTGAATATAAAATTTTCTGTTGTAACAGTCATGAAGCAATTGCAAGTCCCATGCCTTCTAGACAATATACCTCTTTTCATGTACATATACCATATCTCAAACCCCAGAATTTTGAAGTATTGTTCTTTTATAGTCTTCAGATAATTGTATATCTAACAAACCTCGCTCTCAAACCACCCTTGAAATCAAGCTGAAAAACTCAGGAAGGGACACTAAGAAAAAGAAGCAACAAATGAGGGTAACAGGAGTATGATATTGGTATGAAAAAAACCCAATTTTGCCTTCTGTTGGTATCACACAACCTTACTCTTATTGTTCCTTCTATTTTCGCCTTTGCTTTATTCTCTCCTAAGGACGGAATCTTGCCAAGCATTCCAAGAAACACACAGAGACTCTCTAAAATCAAACTTGATGGATGAAAATGAGAAATATGAAATGATGTTGTAAGAGGAGTTAAGTAGGTTTGACGATTTGGGAAACAGAAGTTGTAATCAAGAGAATAGAAGTGATGTGGTAGCAGAATTTTAGGTGACAATAGAAGAATATACCATGTTTTAAGAAACCATTTTAAGAGGAAAGCAGTAGCAGATGTCAGAAATAGCAATTCAGGAAGAGTATCCTGTACTTTTAAATAAGCCAGTGCCTCACCAACAGTAAAACCATCCAGATGAGAACAAATAGTATTGTGGAAAATAATCCAGACTTGACAGTTTTGTACTAAAATTTTTTTAGAAAGTATTAAGAAGAAGAAAAGTGAAATGTCAGGCAGAAGAGGGCATTTAATTAATATATTTTATGCTTAAGTCCATAGTATTTTCTATGAATTTTTCAGATTACTTTATAACCCAGAGCAATCATCACTTTCAGAAGATCACAGAAGATTTTGTCACAGTGAGTCTTACTGACCTTCAGTCAGCTCAAACTAAGATTTAGGTGAGTTTTAAGCCAGTTTAAAAGGCTCTTTAATCACTCTCCCATGTGGAAGGAATTTCATCATAACACAAGTGTCTTCAGATCATTAATGAAGTGACTGAGATAATCATTGCACTAGATGAATATAAACACAGATGAACAGACAGGCAAAGAACACACATCAAGGTGTGAATTTCCAGCTAATCAAGTACTTGTTGCATGTCCTAAATTTGTGGTACTGTCTCATCCTCGGTTCACTTTGTTGCCATAAAAGCTACTGCATAGACCTATCTGCTGTAAGCCAAAAAAAATGAACAGTTTAATAAGTAATGATTTATAATTACAAAATCAATAGCTATGTTTAGCCAATCCATCCTACTCTGCACCCATTTCAATAAAAAAGCTCCAAATGAAATCCCATCTCCAGGTACTAGGTTCCCTTTGGAACAGGGAGCAGCAACCAACAATGAATTAGCTTTGATTAATCCCTCAAAACAATTATCACTGAGCAGTTTGGGGAAAATATAAATGGTAGGAAATATAAATTGCTTATTGAGGTTCTGGAGGGTCTTTGAACACTTTCTTCAAAGCTGTTTGCTATTACCTGTCATCTAGCACTTAAAAGGCCAAAATAATAACACTATAAAATATGAAAGCATCTTGTATCATGTATCTTGCCATATTTTTAGATTAACACAATGATATAATAAGTTAGTACTATTGATTGACCCTCCAGAAAGGAAAAAAAGCCACAGACATGGCCAATTGTTCAGCTATTGTATCTGAGAAACACTACTGTGACTTGTATGCTTCCTTTCATTGGAAAAATATTTGCTGAATATACAACACAGAGACATAACGTATATTTATTTATTCCTCAAATAAATGAATAATAAGCACTTTACAGGCCTTTTAGGTCTTGGCTGGCTTTCTTTCGAGATATATTGGTGCATATTATATATTCTATAAGTATCTAAATCAGAAAAGGAAGGTCAAAGAAGGTGTACTCCCCTTGGTGACAAACAGCAGCAAATTAGTAACAACAGACGAGGAGAAGGCTGAGGTACTCAATAACTTTTTTGCCTCAGTTTTCACTGGCAACCTCTCTCCTCACAGCCCTCAAGTTGGTGGCCCACAGGACAAGGACCAGGTAGACAAAGTCCCTCCCACTGTAAGCAAGGACAAGGTTCACGACCACCTGAGGAACCTGAGCATAAATAAGTCCATGGGACCTGATGAGGTGCATCCCAGGGTACTGAAGGAATTGGCTGATGCAGTTGCTGAGCCACTCTCCATAATATTTGAGAAGTCCTGGCAGTAAGGAGAAGGCCCTAGCGACTGGAAAAAGGGTAACATTGTGCCCATCTTTAAAAAGGGTAAAAAAAAAAGACTCTGGGAACTACCGTCCTGTCAACCTCACCTCTGTGCCTGGGAAGATCATGGAA
>VYZX01027095.1:4256-19840 GCA_013401335.1 Brachypteracias leptosomus
TATCTCAGGCCAAGCAAGATGTGGGTGGTGAATACCTTCAACAGCAGACCATGTCCTCCAGTCTCCTACAGATATGACAATATTACCACATATTACATAATATCCTCTGGCTGATGTGGATAATCTAACTAGGCCAGATTTTTTTCTTGTGTGGTCTAAAACCATACTGAATAAGGCACAACAGAATCAGCGGGTAGGTAAGATACAGGCACCCTGAGGCCACTAATTGGACACTTAGATGGTGGAGCACAAAGCTCCTTGTGCTTTGCATAGTTCTCTGTTCTATTTTCCACCAAACAGTGACCTATTTAAATAATACGAAAAGAACATTAGTGTGATACAGTATTTAATTTGCTAATCATAAAAGATATTACAAAGGCCTTTCATTAATATATGAGTCACCACCCAGCATTATCCACCTTATGACTAGTTTACAAGCATCTTGCTCCAGAAACACAAGTAACTCTTCCTCAAATGATGTTAGCATGTGGTTATCTTTCATATTTAGATAATCCTATCGGCATTATCATGGACACTAGAAACCATTATTTTGGAGAAAATTCCCCTTTGGCTTTCCTACTTAATTCAAATATCTTCCACAGCATATTCATCTATCCCAGTTTCTGACATTTGTTTGATTGTATGCATAGCAATCACACAGAACTGTACCAGTTTTTCAGCATGACTAATTATCTCAAGCGGGCAGAGAGAGACAGCCACACCAACAACACGCCTACTATATTTTTGCATAATGTGTACTTTACACTCATCAATCTGTTCACATATAGGGATCTTTTTTTCAGCCATTGCAACCAAGAATTTTAGTGAGATAAGATGTAGAGAAAAAGACTGGCCATAAAAAAAATCAAGCTGGACAAAACTTCCTTCAACAAATGTAGTGAGTCCAAATTAAAACTGTTCAGAGCTATTGAAACATTAATCCAGAAAGGGTGTAGACACTTNTAACAATATATGATACATTCTATAAAATACAATATATAAAATACACAATATAGCATGTAATATAATATACAATATATTATATATGCACGTATATATAAATTTTATATATAAAACATATTTGTTTGATAGGCTGAATAAGCACTTGTACTTCACGAAGCTCATCAGAAGACATTCTCTGCCCTGTTCCTGTAATTCAGAACCAAGCTATAGAAACAGCATTCACCAGTTACACACATCCTTCTCTGGAGTAGAAGCTGTGCTGAGACCTGGGGAGACCCATTTCACAGAGGAGTTGCTCTGTACAACATGCCAAGGGGAAGGTTAGCATGCATGGATGCCAGCTGCTTGTGACCCCTCAAGGAGGGTGCTTCTGCGCTTAGAGTACATGACTCTGCAAAGAGAAGCCAGAGAGTCACAAATGCCATTGTGTCCCTTGCTTCATGTTCAGCAAATTCAGTCACAGAGTGACAAAATATTTTTTAATTTATCTCAAGCTGAGGAACTTGAAATTTCATTTGAAATATTTCCTTACTCCAGCTTGCCAGCATTGCAGTATGTACATAAAAAATTGGTGATGAAAGTGTAAAAAAAAAAATTTAAAAATACTGCAGTCATCAAGTATGTACTGTAGTTGTCTGTCTGTGGGCTCATTCTTAGAGAGGAGGGAGCAAGCTGTGCCCAGGGTGCTAGTGAGAAGTCATTATAACTCAAGCCCGAAGCAGATCCACTTGTGGGAGTACAGAAATCTGTGCTTCAGCCAGGTGAGGTCAGCTTTCATTTACTGCCTGGTCTGTGCTGATGGCAACTGAGGTTACCTTTATGGATGTGCAGATTGCATGTGACTGGAAAGCTGTGAGAGACATATTGTTTGAAAGTCAGAACAGGAAATTTACTGAGAGGGGTGACTGAGGTGTCTATTCCCTTCTGAGCTTTTGTGCTGAACAAAGATAACCATCTGTGTTCAATTGCTAGTTATGGTTTTGTAACATCAGCATCTGCTGATAAAATAAGGGAATGTGTGCCTGCAATAGCTGAAGCCTCATTTACCACATCAGAATTCACTTTCTAATTGTCTAGTTTTATTTTAGTCAGAGTACAGATGTTGTCACTCCTGCCATAGGAAATATTTAGAATAAGATTCATCCTTAGAATGTTTTAATTCTTAGATTTTATGCTTGTTTTTGATAAACTTCTAAAATAAAGAAAAAATAGAAATTTTTTCCTTCATGTCTCAAATTAAAAGAGAAAAAAAGATTTCTAAAGATTGTTTTTCTGTGTAACCACATGCTCTCAATCTAAAATGATAGTTTTTAGACAAGGGAGAGATTAAAGTGAAATCTCCTGGTAGATCACAGAACATACGTTTCTTTTGTGTCAGCTGTAAAATATTAGCCCAGAATGTCTGCTTGTCTACTACTGAGAATTCTTGACAAATATTAATGTTGCAGCACATGAGATACTAAGTCATGAAAAATCAGTCTCACTCAGGATTAACACAGAACCACACACCTGCACTAAACAGAGTGTGCATGCACACTATTTTGCTATGACATATGAATTGATATGAAGTGGTGTATTTCAGACTGTCAAAATCCCTGTTAGGTTTGCAGACAGCAGTGTGAATGCAATGGATGACTTAATAGAGGATGGTGGGATATATTCTCAGTGCCTGAAGCACTGGAAGCTTCCGTATCTTCTGTCGATGGAAATTCTGTGTCAATGGAACTGCAATCAGAGCATCTGCATGGCTGGGGAGAGACAGCTTCGGTCTTGTGGGCTTGCTAGCTGGGGCTTATATCTAGTCATGCCAGATCAGAAGATGAAGAATGATTCAGTTCTCCCTGTACTGAGCTTCCAGGAGCCATAGTAATTGAAACACTATGTGAAAAGACATAAACTGGCTTCCATCAGACTTGTTTGTTAGAGTTCCACTTGGCAGGAGAGCATCTGCATTTCTTCAGGGTCCAAGCAGTCATCAAAATGTACCCATGCTTGTGCAATGCTGTCTTTAAGCACCTGTACCCCAGTGGGCAATGTACACAGTACAGCACATCTGAAACCGAATAAACCATCAATGGATAATTGAGTTAGTTTAATGAACATTCTAAAAGGAACTAGAGATAAATTTTACATCAACAAGAAGCTGAAATTCAAGAAGATGATGAAATTATAATCTAACTGACTCTACAGCAAAATCACTTCCCATCATTTTTATTTGACAAAACAAACATAAACTAAAGAAAAACTTGGATAACTTTGTGCATAAAGATGCAGCTTCAGTAAAAAAGACTAGAAACTAGCCCCCCTCAAAAAAAAAAACTTACTTCCAAACCAGAATATATTTTTGGAATAATGTTCAGACAAATAGGATTTGTTAGTTTGGACTTAAGTAGAGGACAGAACCGAAGTCCAGTTCCTTACAGCATGGACTATTGAATGGAAGAGTTAATACGAACACCATATGACTGGACACTAAATGATGGTGGTTTCAATGCCTAGCTTGCAGACAGTGTTCTAGTATGCCTGAGTTTTATAGGTCAGTTCCTGCAGTCATGAGGTAGGGACCTGGCCTCACATTCCAAGCACTTAGCACCAGGCTACTCATTGTTAAAGTATGAAAATTTAACAATTGTGAAAAGAATTCTTGAATATGACCTCTAATAAAATTTAATTTTTTTTTACAGCTTAATCCCCTAGTAAATTCTTTAGCTTTAACTATCTATTTGACTACCTGGCAAGGCTCAGGGGTGACATCATGTAGTGACACCTGCCAATACATTCTCTCACTTACACACAGCCACAGACCTAATTCTGACTGTCTGGAAAATTTATATTTTATTTTTGCATGTCTTATTACTCTATACCTACCTCCAAAAAAAATCACAGCGCTTTGGTATAAACCAATAATTTTTACTAGACATAACAACAGAGAAATACCAATCAACTTGCCTTGAAAAGCAGGAATGAACTTACTTAATTATATACAACAGTCATTAAGGTACAGGTCAGGTCTGATTCTAAGTTTAATTTAATTTTGTTTTATAAATATGTGCATGTATACTTATTCTAATATATAAAAAATAACTCCACAAAGAATGAAATACTTAGGTTTTGGGGGGTTTGTTGGTTTCACAAATATTTGAAGTAGACAAGGTAACAATAAAAAGATAAATGGCAGGTGAAAATCTTTGTTAAGGCATCAGTAAAGAAAGAATTGGTTTATAGGAAATTCAAGTAGTAACCTAAAGTGTAATTTCATGAAAAGGAAGATGAATATGAACATTAAAAAGATAGAATAATGTAGAACATAACAAGAAAACTATTTTTCTATATGATGGCATGAATAGATATATGTGACACTCACTGATTAAATCCAATACTTAAATAAATAATTTGGTCAGTGTTAGAAATGCAAATCTATGGGCACTTTGAGGTTTCTGTCCTGAAACAAGAGTTTGTACAAAAGATCTGAAGTGAAAGCTCTGAATAGATTAGGTAAATGTAGCAAACTTTTCACCTTCAGATCTCTGTTTAAAATTACAGTCAAAAAAGTTGTTACAATCTAAAGGCTGAAATAAATTTGCTTTTCCTAGTCCACTTGTTCTAAGTGAATATTTGTCCACATCACACTTATTATTCTGAACAGAGAGGATCAAATTGGTTTTTTTCTGGAACACGTAAGTGCAAGAAAATATTTCCTCTAAGACAGGATGTGCTTTACCTCTTCACTAACTCTTGAGAGTTAGCATTAAGTATGATCTTACAAAAAAATAGACGGAAAAGACTGGGGGCTTGCAATGAAAGTTCAAAAAGAATAGAACTTAATGCAGTTCAGTTCAACACAAGATAAAGATAAGACTTATAGACAGGAATGCAACTGGTTTCAAGAGCATCTGTACAAACAGTAGGAATTGGAGAGTTGAAAATAAAGATAAAGTAGATCACAGACACCTTGAGGAAATTTTCTACTTTCAAAATGCCACATAAAAAGGAAATGCCCATGCAATGATATACAGAACTGTAGTAGTTTGGAACATTATAGTGGCTTCCATCTCTTCAATATCCACTGTTTTAGTGTGAGGTCAGAAACATTTTAATGTGATGAAAATCTTCCTTCTCCCCTCAAGTTTACGGTACAAAATAAGTGTACCGAAAGTGTAACAAAACCAAATTAAAACAAAATAAAGTGTGACACTGCTGCCTACATATGCACAGCCAGTGAAACAATCTGTTAAACTGAAATGTTTCTGTCATTAAAGGAACAGATGAAAATTATGTGCAATCTTTAACTTCTTTTTGCCAGTATTCTCATTTTAACCCTACATATTCTTGCAAAAAGTTTCATGTTGCAACTTCATATATAATTTTAATCACCTGAAAGGTTTGGTGTTCTGAAAAGATGGCTGTATTCTGACACAGTAGTTATGTATCTAGCTTTAGTGTAAAGTAACAGTGGTGAAGAAACACATTACAATTTTGGTGAGTAGAGTTAAGCTATGAAATCCTGAAGAATGGAAATGAATGTGAAAGGGTAGTCCTGACACACAAATAGGAATTTGAATAATCAAACAAAATAGTAAGAGCATCAGAGAATTCCCAATGACACTGGAAAGCCATTGAAGAACAATAGAAGTTCTGACTGCTATATACAGGCCCCAAATAATAGAATTTTCAAAAATATAGTACAAGAATCTTGTATATGATTATTTACATGATCACCACACGAAACCTTTGCCAAATGCACACTGTGTTGCACGGTAAATTGTTCCTATCTTTGCAAATACTTTCACAGTATGTATGTGAAGTGCTGGGGCCTGCGGCATGGGCCCCGTATTAAAGTTGACCTATGAATAAATCTCAACCTAACAGTATGTTTTGTTTCCCCCACTGGCTTCAGGTTCCAGAGGTAGAACCTGGCCCACCTGTGTGAGGCCCTACCTTCCCTCAGGTGGTTGTGGTTGGGGTGATGGGAGAGGCCAGAACTGGATCAACCAGGAACTGATCAGTGTGAAGGGAGAGTTCCTGTTGGAGGCAGCTTGCTGAGCTCTCTTTTTTGGTAGTGTGTTCCCCCTTGGCTCTTGTGGTGACTGATTTGAGAAGAATATGTAAAAGAGGAAGGTATGCTGAGGGGATGTTGTGGAGTTTGGTGTTGGCCTGTAGAAGGAGAGAGCTAGCAGCACAAAATTGGGGTAGTCTGCAGGGTGAAGAAGAGAATCAACAAAAGAGTATGTTTGCTGGCTTATCTTCTGTGATAAACAAATGCTTTCAAGTTCCTTAAAGTGGGCTTCTGGTGAAAACATGCTAGTCTATATTCAGAATATACATATTCTTATACCAGCCCTGGATTGTCCTTGTCAGGTCTAAATCTCTATGCAATGGCCAAATGCAGTGCTTTATCCTAAGCCTGTGACCTTACACACATCTTTCCACTCTGCCTCATCTCTGAAGTACAAAGGTAACCATTCCTGCACCAACATGTGGCTGAGATTGTGATGAACACAGCTGAGACCAGCCATAAACAGGACATAGAAAGGTCAGGTCAAGTATTTTGTTCTCATTTGTGAGGCAGACGCAACTGACCAGTTTTGACTGACTTACCCTACAGAAGAAACCATACCAAGAACCAGTTGTCAAACTTCTGTCTGGCAAGACCTTCAGCTACAGAAAGAATAATTAGCGTATATCCCTGCATCTGCAGGAATTCAAACTACCGACAAGAATATGCTATCTTCCTTAAAGCAGGGAATAGCAAGAATTAGAAACATGTACCCAGCTGCCGGAACGTTAAAAGCTCAGTCTTTTATTCAAGGGATCACAGTACTGCAGCTATTCAACTCAGCCACATGTAAAAGACTTGCAATATCACCCACAAACACACATAATCCCTAGAAGGACATGTTGTGGAAATGGAGAAGAGATTCATACTTATAATAAGAATGCTTCAAAAACAAAGAAACAAACTTTGTAAGAAGCATGTATTAGGTATATGCTGATATTACAATCTTGTGTCAGATGAGGGAAGAGTGGAAAAATTAGAACACAACACAGACAAAAAAAAATTGAGGAAATGGGATTGTGGTCCAAGTTTGAAAATGAGGAATTTAGAATACAGAAATGCTAATAGTCAAGTCTGCTGCTTGGTCTAAGAGAGATGCCTACTTGTTGTGATCAGCTCCATAAAACAGTCTGTAAATAAGACACCCTGAGATATAAGGGGCCTGTGCTGTGTTCACTTTGACATGACTTCTGCAGCAACAGTGTCCCTGGAGCTGTAGGCTTTGTGGTTCTCTCAATCCTAATCCTGATGGCAACATATTCTGAAGGCTGAGGTACTGTGAGAGAGTGGGCTGTGAAACGTTTGCCTCAGAGGTTGCTTTGTCTGGGAGAAGACCTCCTCCTGCTGCTGAGCAGGGCAAGGACGGCTGCAAGGTCACCGAGCGAAAAGCCCGCGAAAAACCCCTGCTGAGTCATGCGGCTCGAGGCGTGTGTGCACGTGCAGGGCTGCGGAGCCAGGCGGTACGTGCCGTTGCCCTGGAGACAGCCCCCGTTACGGTTACACCACAGCCCCTCAAAGGGGATAAAAGGACTGTAGAGACCACTCCTCAGGTTGCTCCCCCTACGACGACCCCCGAGGGATCGCCTGTTGCCCAGGACCAGTCCACCACTGAATCACTGTTGGACCAGCAGGATGCAGTCGGACCGTTGGTGGTGATTCCCCCCCCTGCAACTCCACAACTATCTCTTTACTTCCACACTGTGTTCCTTTCTTTTCTTTCCCTCTCTCTCCCTTCAAGCATCCTCTGCCGGGGCATACGGTTATTCACCCTCTTTCCACAGGAGAAGCCTGTTAACGAAGCCTATTCTTTGTGCACTCGAACCCTTGATGGTTTGAACTGTGTTTGATGGGATCCACATTTATTAATACCAAGCGGAATGGTACTTTTTTACTGGTGTCACGGACAGGATCCCGGAGAGCAGAGGGGTGCGGGTAGTGTGCGCGGTCTGTATCAGGGGAAAGACAGTTTGGTCCAGCCGCCCCTAGCCCTACACCTGCAGGTGAGAGGTGTCTAGAAAGCAAGGGGGCCGATCTGAAATTCCCGCATACCTCACACACCTAAAGGTAGCTGAGTCAAGGAACCGTTGGAAGATAAAAGGGTTGTGAAATGGTGCCGCACAGGAGTTCAGGGAGAAGTTTGTGCTATAAAAGATACCTCCCCGTGCTGTAATTCTACCGTCCAGAGTTACAACGCCCCCCCTCTCCCCCCCACCACTTGCTTTCTGAGGAACCTCCCTGTGCTATGATTCTCCTGTCCAGAGTTCTGGATAAAACCCCCCTCATTTGAGGAGCTTTTGGAGAAAGTTAAGGGCAAATAATCTCCCTAAAGTAAACAGTGGGCTCAGGACTGTTGGGATGAAACCCAGACTTTGGTAGAAAGGATCATCATGTTAGAAACACAGGCAAAGTGTAAACCCGATAGGGTAAAAGCAGTTTTATTTGCTGTATGAGTGGCTGCAGTGCTTACCGCCCAAGAGAATAGCAGAGCGCAGGCTGCTGAGATAGCAGTTTTGCAACAAGAACTTGAGGCCAATCGCAGTAAAACCTGCTGGCTTGCAGCACCTAATAAGTTATTTCATGATGTGTTCTACAAAAATTGTACTTGGGACAACACCTATAAGTGTACCCATAAATTCTATATACTGAAGTGGAGTTGCTTTACTGACAGTGGCATGGAAAGGCAATAGACTGGAAGTTAGTTGTTAGGAGTTGTGTCAGGAGATAATTGTAAAGTGATAGAAGGGCACTGGTGGAGTCATGCAACTTTAGGATCCCCAGGTCCCATTGGACACAATTTTTGAAACTGGACCAGGGAAGTGAAAGCAAATTTGTCTGGGCTGTTTCAAAATGGAACATGTGCCATGAAAGGACAGTACTGGATATGTGGAAAAAATGTCTCTAAATGCATAGAGCCTAAATGGCCAGGAAGGTGTTATATGGGTTATATTAGACACCTATTTTTTCTTCTGAAACATAAAAGGGCTGATGATCTGGGAATGAAATGCATGACAGTATGCTAAAAGATCTGCAGGCACCTCTCTTACCAAAGACAATGGACAATAAAGGACTAGTGGTCAATTAAAGGGATTATAGAATATTATAGTCTAGCTACCTGGAAACCCAATTAAATTATACATGAAGCGAGATATCTGATTTAGAAATTTAACTGAATTACAAGACCACAAGTGATAAGAAAAATAATTACCAATCAAAAAGCTGATGCCCTTGGCCTGGCTTTTTGATGGCCAGTATCCCTGGAGCTGTAGGCTTTATGGTTCTCTCAACGTCCCCCAAGGGTCAGTACTGGGGCCGATACTATTCAATATATTCATCAACGATTTGGATGACGGATTAGAGTGCACTGTCAGCAAGTTTGCTGGTGACACAAAGCTGGAAGGAGGTGCTGACACACCAGAAGGCTGTGCTGCCATCCAGCGAGACCTAGACAGACTGAAGAGTTGGGCAGGGAGAAGTTTAATGAAGGGCAAGTGTAGAATCTTGCATCTGGGCAAGAACAACNTAACGCTAACCCTAATGGTGACAGGATTTGAAGGTTGAGGTGGGGGCAGCGCTGTGGTTGACCATCTGAGGTGGTGTGTAGGGAGAAATGTTGTTGCACTGCCATGTTGTCCTTGGCCTGGCTTTTTGATGGCCAGTGTCCCTGGAGCTGTAGGCTTTGTGGTTCTCTCAACCCTAACCCTAATGGTGACGGGATTTGAAGGTTGAGGTGAGGGCAGCGGTGTGATTGGGTAGATGAGAAGGTATGGATGCAGCAATGTTGGTACCGTGCTGTTATGGTCTTGGCCTGGCCTTTTCGTTGCCAGTGTCCCTGGAGCTGTGGACTTAGGGTTAGGGTTGAGAGAACCACAAACTCTAATGGTGATGGGATTTGAAGTTTGAAGGTTTTGACCATGTAAGAAAAATTCTGAGTGATCAATGTTGTTGCTGTTCCTTGCCGTCCTTGGCATGGCTTTAGCCAATGCATTAATATTGCCCCTTTCACATTCGTATTTAAATATCCCAAAATATTTAAAATATATTGTGGAATGACCAATTTAGACTAGCCTTTTCCTTCGTAGCTGCTCAGTCCTTTTTTTCTTATGGATTTCCAGTCTCATTAGAATGTCCTGTTCCATTTTATTTACAAAATACCTTCTCCAGACTTTCTGCTCTTTTTATCTGACAGAAAACCATATCAAAATAAAATGTTTGTTTGTTTTCAGGTTTGTTTTTTGTATTCTGTCTTTTTGGATACTGAAGAAATTGTATTTTCTGAAGTTATGTTGATTGTTTCAGAGTTTAACTTTCGATCTTGCTGCCTAATTTCATAAACTATTATTATTTCAGTCCGGCAGAAATATTACTTTATTTACAACATCTTTACATTTTATATGAGGTTTTTTGAATCAGACTCTCTTAAGAATTGTTAGCATTTAGACAATTTAGTAAACTACCATGTATTTTTATCATTTAAGTATTTTATATTAAAATTACCTTACTTTTCTTCACAGCAATCCTAATACCTGCTGCTTATTATGTAGCCTTTCTTCCTTTTTAAATAAATTTGTTGAAGGGTTTGGGTTTGTTCCTCAAAAGAGGAATCTTGAGTTCTGATTTAAAAAAAAGCAAATAATTCAATCACAAATCATAGTTATTATGACTACTTTTGCCGGTATAATAATTAGGTAATTAATTTTAATTACATATAATCACTAAATTCAAAGAAAAAATGTATTTATCACTTAGTTTTAACATCCTTTGGTGTTCAAAAGCTGATCAGCTCAAATATCTTGCATGTGATTTTGTGATGTGTAATTTACATCATTAATTATTGTTCCTATTTCTAAATTTGTTTGTAATGTTTTGAACAGAAAACTGCTTAATAACAAAATTATCCTATGATTTCTATTTACATTATTTAAGCTTTCAGATAACTAAAATTTGAACAGCAATAACTAGTCATGTGTGGCAAGACCAAAATCTTCAGGCAAAAAAAGATTCCTTGTACCTTCTTACAAATAAAGCTGCAGGCTTTTGCCAAAAGTGAACTTGTCTTTTAAGTTGTTACTGAAACTAGGGAAGGAAAGAAAACCTTGGGATGGTGGAGTTTCTCTAAGAATGTACAAAGTTTATAATAGAACTGGGAAAATATTTTTCCCTGTAAAAAAGATGGAAACCTGGTCCCACTTCACTGTAATTTTCTTTGCAAATGTTTACTTTGTTTGGTGAAATGTCAAAATGGTACAAACGGTTTTTTGCCAAGTTGCTACATTTTATTTGAAAAGTTTGTTTAAAATTGTCTTAGCTAGCAGTAGTACAAATGTGTAAGGTGAAAGAATATGTGTAGTTACTATATTACTGTAGTACTGTCTTACTACTCTAGCTAGTAAGAGATGCCTGTTTTAGACATTTGATTTTATAAAGGTTTAGGCTGGGATTGATGACATAGTTTAACTCAAAGAAAATTATCTTCACATTTCAGCATACACAGATTTGACAATTAAGCATGTGCTTAGAAGATGTATTAAGTTGGGCCTAAGCTTTTTATATGATGCATGCCCTAATTTTCTCTATCTTTTAAATTAAATTTCCTCAGGAGTATGACATGCCCACAAAGTGTTCATGTAGAACGTTGATATATCATCAGCAACCACAATGTGAAGTATACTTGCAAATGAAAATGACGAAAGCAGAATTGTGCTTCTCCATATAATTTGCCTTGGGACATGGTTAAAGGATTCCGAAATTCAGACTTTATCACAAAACTTCTCAGTGAGAAACAAGCACTAAATATTAAGTATATTCAAGTAGTGCTCTTCTGTTTTCAGTAATAGACATAGGTCCCGATAAAGAACTGCCTTTATGCCCTGAGCGCATAGGTGTGTGATACTGGATGCCATGGTATCTAATAGTTTGACAGACACATAAAGGAATGAGATATCCAGTGAAATATCCAGAATCCTGAGGTAGGCTGTGTACACAGGGAAAGCACACTAACGTGAGGATTTTTTGAAGTGAAAACTTGGGGCTTTAAGTCTGTTACAGTGCCAAATGATGATACAAGGCCTTTGTAGATCAAAAAGCCTCCAGGTCTCTTTATGGAGATTGCCACTCCCAACTACCATGGCTCTGCGATTATATGGAATTAGTTATACCTAATTAATACAAATATAAAAACCTTACATTCACCTTAGAAAATGCTGAGCTGTTAAACTATAACTGCTAGTGATTTCCTCTCATCTTATCTGTAACACATTTCCTAGTAACAGTAACATTTTGAGGACAACAGAAAAATGAGATAGAGCTATTCCAAGATTATATTTTGTTGGGAAAATCACACATAAAGCAGATAGGTGTTAAAATTATTAATGTGGTTATTCACCATAATCTAATAATAATATAACTTGGTAATCCCGTTATAGAGTCTTGTATTTGTTTGGTCTGAAGTTCATATCTGAAATCATCAGAAAGAAAATACAAATGATACTAGCAAGTATACCACTGTAGTGTAGGGTGCAAATGAATCCCAAACTCATTCTCTTGATCTCTTGAGCTAACTTACGGTAAATGTCAACTGCAACTTCAGGGTGAAGCATGATTTTGATAATAAGCAGTATGTTCCATTTTATTATTCTCAAGACACTGACTTTACATCAATTTACTTGTCCACATAATTCAACAGCACACTGGGCGTCTTCTTGGCTTTGATCTAGCAAATAGACATAAAGACTAAGCCCCTCAAAAATCAGTCTCTTAATGATTTCTCTGGTGTTAAAGGGGAGACATGGATGACAGAGCTGGAAAAGAATTGCAATTTCTTCCTCAAAATCTCTTAGCAGTCATTATATTTACTACCGTAAAACTTTGAAAAATCTCTGTGAAGACTGAAAATATATTTGCATCTGCCAGCGATCTTTGTTAAATAGCTGTTCTTATTTTGCTTTCCACAACCATAGAGCAAGCTATGATCATTATGCAACTTCTCTGATCATTGTGCAATAGATATATTTTTCTTTTGTCATTCTGGAACAGTGCCTAATTACATATTGTATCAGAGTTATAATCAAAGATGAGAGATGAAGCTATGCCCACCACAGAATGCTGAAGAGATTATATAAATTAAGCAATATGGACTTCTGAACAGAGGTTTCACTCCTAGACTGAGCATTGTAAGTATTTGGAAGTACACCAGCAGAGATGTTTAGTCTGTGTCTGCTTTGGATGCAAGGTTTAGTCCAACAGGAATGCTTTGAAACAGCTTTGTGATTGGATGAGATGGAAAGGAGAACACATAATTAGAGGAACAAACATAATTTATGGAAGAGGGAGAGAATGCATCAGGAAACAGCATGTACAAGTGATATATCCAACAGCAAAAGGGATCAGGGAATGATGAAGTTTCCAAAGTTTTGCCAGATATTGCAGCAGGTTAATTATTTTTAAATAGTCAGCACATCTATATGCTGAAAAAAATGAGTAATCTACACACCTGAGGTTTTAGTTTAGTAGTTCTCAATAACAGACTCAACCTATGTTAATCTTATTTTGTTAGGTAAATGCCTCAGGCTTTCACTTAGTCCAAAATTCCAATTAATCTAAAACACCATAAGATAGCATCAGGGTGGGAAATCTTGGCAGGGGTCTAGTTTAGCATGATACGAGCTGCACACATTAATGAGTCAGTGGCAAACTTAGCAGCTAGATAAAACTTGTAATACTGACAGGCAGACAAATGGAAAATGAGTTGTGGATCTCCTCCTTAGTACATTGTTACAAATTACTGATTTAGCTCCAAAAAAGACCAAAATACTTTGCAAAGCAGAGGAAGACAGTAACTTTCTTGAAAATCTTATATGCAAAGTGTGATGATGTAAAAAAAAAACAACCTACATTTAACAGTTGTTTATGCAGATATGGAGTACAGTGTAATTATTGGAAGGAAAATAAAGATAAGATTCTGAGCAGTTGCCTAGGCAGATCTAAAGGCTGAAGGAAGATGTGGAAGTAGACTGTGCTGTGCATAGGGTCCATCATGAAAGAGTATATGAAAATGAGAGTGAGAAGAGGAATAGAGAGCAAAAAATTTTGCAGAACATCATCATGAAAAGAACACATTACATACTATTGCCACAAGCATAGAAAAACTACTTAACAAGAACATACTGAAGTCAAGACTTCAATATAATCATCTCTTTCATAACACATCCATTGAAACTGTTCTATTTCATTTGGGTTGATAGTTTTGAATCACAGAAATACCTGTGTATTCACAGATTTCTAAACATTACATGCAGTGAAACTTGTGAGTTCCTTCTTTTCCCTTTTCCTCCCTAGCCCTCCTCTCTGCACTTCCTAGCTGATGTAGAGGCTGGAGGCCATAGTGGGACTTGAGTGGACCTCTTCAAAGGGAAGGCCAACACAGAACCAGGAAGGCCAGGCCCAGTAATTTGCAGTCCTGGCATCTGCAACCAAAAAGAGGGCAGAAAAGCCTTCTCTCCAAAATGGGCAAAAGCCAACTTCCTGTAGCTACCAGTTCTACTTTCATCTCTGCAGTCTTTACCCTCTGGATTCACTAGGGACCTTCATTATGAGTCACTGTCCCTTTTCACAGTTTTGTACTACTCCTAGGGACATCTCTGGTGGAAATTCACCAGGTCCTTATACTTGTGGGCTTGCTTATGCTGTCTTCAGAAGCACTTCTGTTGCAGTTGAAGCTGCTTCTTTAACAATTTTGTGTATCATAGAACTGTGACTGGATGCTTTCTAACAATTTCTATTTGTACATTGTTTTGTCATCCTATTTGCTGTGCAGGGAATATGGCAGGTTGCAAGGAGACCCAGAAGCTCTCCATCAAGTCAGTCTCTGGAGTCACAGATAGAAAACAATATATTCTCGGAAGGGCTGTGGATGGCCACAGAGTAGCATGTCTGTAGCCATCTTCTGAAATCAGTGACCCACATTTTCCACTGCAAAATAGCATGCCTAGGCTAGAAGAACTCCTTTGTAAATGTTGTCAAAGTAGGATTTCTAGTAAAACAGCTTTGGAGAAAATGTCCCACCTGTAACCTGGAAGTCTATCTAAACTTTCAAGGAAAGATGTGATCTTCAGGTTAGCTCTAGTGATGCGTCATTTTACAACAATCTGTACTTGAGATTTTAGCAAAAGCTGTTCGACAAGCACAGAAAAATAGGCAAGGGAGAGAGACAGAGTGATTCTTTCTGGGACTTTGTAACCACCTTGTGAGTGGTGATTAAGAATGTCATAGTGCTTAAAGTGCCTTCGTAAGGAAGATGAGATGTATGAGAGCTGCTTCACCATATTCTATTGCCCATCCTGATTGAGAAGTGACTTGGTCTAGGATATAACTAAAAATGCTTTGATGTGCAAGAAACATGCAAGAGGAGTCTGGGGATTTTTTTTTTACCAATGCAATGCAAAATAAATGACATTTCTTCTCATTGTGGCTGTTCTGGAAAATAGGAAGAATTTTTGGTTCAAGCATTTACAGTACTGCTTTTACAGCCTTATCATGTAATCTCTTTCCCGTAGGAATAATGGGGGGG
>VYZX01027095.1:19847-37440 GCA_013401335.1 Brachypteracias leptosomus
GCTAGGCCAAGCTTTCCTTGGCAACTATGGCTGCAGAAAAAGTGTGCCACAGCTATGTCTATTGGTCTTGGTTGGACAGAATTCAAGTCATCACATAGTTGTTGCTGTGCAGCAGTGTTGCCTGGCTGGAGCTGAGCTGTCAGGGAATAAAATTAGGAGAGCAGACAGTTAAAGGGCCTTTTCTTCCTGCTGACTGCAGATAGCACTGGCAGGGAGAAGCAGGACAAGACAACTGCAAAAGTAGTGGGCTGGCAAAGGGTGCTGACTCACATAGCCTTGTTCTTAAAACATAGCCCTTGTCCTTTCCTGAAAATCCATCCTCTGGTGGTGAAGCAGGAATCGTCACTCACCTGAGTTCCCCTAGGGTCACAGAGCCTAGGATTCGGTGGAAGCTGTGGCCAGGGAGAAGCACTGGCGGATGATCCTTCAAGTATTTTATAAATCTCAACCTCAAAAACTATGTTGAAAAGAGTCTTAATTTTCATCTTTTTCTGCCAGAATTCACGCTATAACAGAATATGAGCACATATTTACATTATAATAACAGATATTTACTTGATATTAACAGAATATCCAGATCATGGTATTCTCCTGGCAAAAACATTCTTTTGACAAGACATTGTGTTAACACACTGGGTAAGCTGGCTGGTTGGTAGCGTTCATACAGGTGGTTTTCATTTTAAACTCAGATTTCCTTAGTTCCTGTTTTACCTTGCATAAGCATGCTTCTCAGCAATCTTCTGACCCCATTGGTGGGAAATTCTTCAAGCAGCAAAATACTATTTTCTCTCCTAGTGTAGCCAGCTCATAACTATGGAGTCCTCTGCTCTAGAGGTCATCCATGTACGTTGTCATTTCCTTTTCTTCATGATACGAAGGAATGATAAACCACAGAAGAACAGGGTCTAAAATTCAGAAAGTGCTACTTTGCAAAATGTGAGATTGAGGGCTCCATAGTAGTTCTTGCAAAATATGAGATTATTCTGGTGTTTGCTTGGGTAAGAGAGGTTAGGATGACTTCCTTGAGCAAGGGAGGAGGATAAACACCTCCCACAGTATTCATCCACATCACCTTCAGGAGCACTACACCGCATAAATTTTTAAAATTGTTGCTATATGTGGAATAAAACTCATTTTCCCGTTCCAGATGGCTGAATAGTACTTGGCACAAGGTTCCAGTACTGGTCAGTGCCACATCGTTATGAACCTAGCTCGTGTTCTTTTGTGGTTTTGGCTATCTTGGCTGACTATAAAGTACTGGAAGACTTTAAGTATAATTTATTCTGAAAAACATTTTTTCTATGATACGTTTCACTTCACCAACTGCAACGAAATTATCCATTATTATTTCTGTGTACAATGCCACAGGAATGCTCTCCTGCCTAGCTAAATGGTTGCATTTGCATAACTGCTGTTTGTAAATGGAATCTCTTGGTATTTTAATAACAACAATATGATGTAAAAGTACAGATAGCCACTTTCTTTTGAGTAAAACTATATTTTAGGTAATAATTTCAGATGGATTAATTTCTTCTAAGAATTTGCACTTAGATTACTAAGTCCTCCTTTGATTTTTTTTTTTACTTTCTTAAAATTCAACATTTGTATACACAACACTGTGCAGGTGTGCCACATCTTCTATGAAAAATATGCTATCTGAAATATTCCATTGATCTAAGATGATATTCTACTCTTTGCAAATGAAATGCAAATTTGAAATTACTTTTATCACATCTTAAAAAGACAATTCAACTGCCATTACACTAATTGACTAAGCCTGAAAATCAGGCTTTTGGAAAGAAGTTTTCTTTATTTTCACTGAAACTGACAAAAATTATTTAAGAACTATTTAAGACTTTCATATAATTTTTGTTTTATAAATAATGTCCTGATAATGAAAACCATGTAATAATAGGTTATATAATGTGAACTTAGTGAGTCAAGAAACATAAAATAATCTGTATAATCTTTCAAGTTTGTAAAGAAGTACTACTTTCTGTTGGATTTTCTTCGCTAGTTCTAGGAAGTGGTCAAAGGACTGATTTTAAAAAAAAATACTATTATTAATACATACATGAATCAATAAAGCTTCAGTATCAGGTTGGTTTTAACTTTACCCAGACTACTTCAGTCACCCAGAAGATGAAAGACTCATCAAGAGAGCACAACAAGCGGAACTTCCCACTACCTTGCATACAGCTTGATAACATGTTTTCTGGTTAGAATTTTCCATAAACAGTAAAATTCTTTATCCACTATGTCCATGTACTAGGCCTAAACATGGTGCAAATTTCTAGCAAAAAACTGTGAACATGAATGCCATTAAAGATGCCATCATTACTTTTGTGACTATGTAACATACATCATCAGTTAACATACTTGATACTCTTCATTTCCTAAAGCATTTTTTGAAACATCTATTTTCACTTACACAGCAACTTACTCATAATGTGGAAGAAGATGGCATTCGTAATGAGAGGTAGAAAGATGTTTACTTAGAAACACTACCACCTTTTTCAGATAAGGCTATGTAATTTTCTCTGATTGTAGAAAATTATTTACGTCAGCTGAAAGTTTCCATTCTCCTCGCTGAGGAAGGGAACCAAAGTGGTTTTCAGGGCACACATTTACTACTGCATTTATCTGTGCAGGAGATAGGTTATCTAGTCCCTTCCACTAGCAATGTTACCGAGTTATATGTGTTCCTTAGCACAATCCACTGTGGTGTGCAAGGCTTCATGGATTTGACAGTCTTCTGGGACAATATCTCAAAACTTTTAATGTGTCACTAAGCAAAATGTTTTGGAGCTGGTGTGTAGCAGGTCTGTGCTTCCCATATTCATATATGGTTTTCGATTATTGCTGCTTATATCTCAGGCACTCTCAGCTCTACATATGTAGAGGAAAAGTTTGGATCATCTGGACAATTGCTCTAAATCTGTAGATGTGTTTTTTTAATTGATTAAAGGCTAATCTCCACCAGAACTAAGAGCTAGACTAACATGGATGGACAGAAGAACCACAGAAATGTCACTCTGAACTGGAGATATAGTCAGTGATGCCAAATGGGGTTTACCCACAGCAGATAGGAGTACCTATGTCTCAAACAGAAGTCAGCTCCTGGAGAAGGGGTTTTCCAGCCTGAAGGAAGATCACCAACAGCACAACATCCACCAGTGGCTTTAAGTTTATGCACTTAAAACTACCAAGTTAATAATTGGTTTCAAAGGATATTTTCAATCACTTTGCATGAAAGACCAGTTTTGAAAATTTATAATATTTGCTGTAGAGGGTTGAGTGAAACCAGTTTGACATAAAGAACTTTTTTGTAAATGTTCAGCAAGAGAATACTTTAACATAGTTACCCATTGAGTTTTTGAGATCTCCCTCATGCCTCAGCAGCTGAAACTAAACCATGATCTTGAAGCATCTGGCAGGCTTCAGTTACATTAGCAATCGTAAGTCTGTGCTGACATGTGCTTTTCACATGTGAAGGAAAACTGTTCAGATGACTGAATCTAAGCAAGTTGTATAAACCTGACTTACCATGCTCTACACAATTAGATGCTTGTTTTGCACAGGCAGGTTATCAAGAAACTGCTGACTGCAAGCCTAATCTGTATGATCAGAAAGTATTGAAATAAAAGCAGACATATCATACAAGAGGAGAGTTATTTTCTGGATCCATAATTACCTTGCAAGGTGAATCAGTTAAAAAAGGGAGAATTTTAAATTTTAAAAAATTAATGAGAACAGAAGTATGAGAAACAAAAAACATTAACCAAATCATTGAAGGCTGATCATTATACAACACTTAGAAACAACATAAACAAGCTAAAGACTTTCTTCTTCCATTATAGCTAATCTTGAAAGACAGAGACGATGCAACTCTATGATATATGCTTTATATATTACTAAAGCAAAAAAGACTATAATTCATCTCATGTTCTGTTAAAAGATGAAGGCCGCAGTTTAATACATTGATTAATCTTGTATAATACTCTCTTATGTGTCATTTTCCAATCAAATTTGCTAGTAAAGTATATCCAGAAAAATGAGAATTGTATTTCACAAGATACATTTTTTTTTTTAACAAAAACCTGTGCAGAAATAATGGTTGCAATAAAACCACCAAGTATTGTTAGACATTATTTCAACAGTGTTTCAGTCAAGGCAAGTCCTGAAGTACTATTCTACCTGCAGTGTAAGAAAAATAAGATGCATCAGGTAGTGTAAAAAGCTGGTTTAGAGTAGGACTACAGGAAGATGAGTCACATCAAGAGAGGATGTCTTCTGTGTTTACATTCTTGCCTCACAGTGACTTGGCTGAGGAACAAGAGCATGTCAGGCTGGGAAAGGGAAATGTGTTCAGTTGTGGCATGTACATCTTTCAGTGGTAGCAACCACTGGGAGCTTCCTTTGCTGAGGAACCTCCTCCTAAGCAACCACACTGTCACCTCTGGGGAGACATTCCCTGCTGCCAGGAGTGACCAGTGGTCAGAACGTGGTGGTTTTGGACCAGTGGATGTCGCACTGAAGAATGTTCTGGAAAGAAGCATAAGTAGCCACACTTTCACTGCCTCTACAGACTCTGAATGATTGGAGCTCACAATTCAGGACTGTTCTTTATGCCTTGAAATACCTAAGTGAGAATGTTGTGCTAGGTACAACACATGCCTGGTCGTCCATTTGAGTCTGATGCACAGATAGGGATGGGTTACAAACAATACACACAGTAAATTTGTAAGAACAAGATGTGGCAGTGTTCCCTTCTGGTACTCTGTTTTTAAACTCGGGGCTGACACTGTAACCCCTGTGTCCTTACAGCCGGAAGCCTGGATGCTAAAGAAAGAGACTGGAGTTGGAAAAAAAAAAATAAATCAAAAATCAATAAATTGAGAATTCTGGTTAGACTCTTGACTCCCTAGAAGTTCCCAAATTAGGCTATCTCTAAAGCCAAGGCTAGGTTATAGTCTTCTGTTTCACTTTCACATTGAGAAACTCCTTGTTTTTACTGGCTTTGGACTAAAGGCCTTTCTAAGCTTTCACTGGAGGTAGGAATTGCAGGCAAAGCTAAACCTTCTGGCACAAGGATTAAGCGTAAAGTTTTTGTCCTAAAATCAGTGATGCTGGGTTGAAAGTTTAGTATGGCTTGCAAGCAAATGGCAAGTCCTGGGGGCTTCGAGATGTATTTTTAGAAGAAACATATGCTAATCAAGATACGCCCCACATAGTCGAAACAGCATGATTCACAAGGGAACTTCATTAGCCCCAGAGCTAAGTAATGTTACAACTCCTGGGAGATCCAATAAAATAGGTGGGTATTTTTTTAAAAAGCTACATTCTCCTAGTTAATCCCCATGGGCTTCCAAGATTTTTTTTGGTTCTGCTCTTTTACATTACTACTTTGCTGTCACACAGTAGACAGATTGCCATCTGAGAAAAGAGTAGCAGTACTCTCTATTATGCCAAAAATGGACAGGCAGATCATTAATGCTATACAACAGCAGACTGAATATATCCTGTCTTCAGCAAAACAGACCAGTAGGCAACTCATCATCCAAAGGGGACTAGACAGATAGGGTCATAAAATGCATTTAAACCATAGACCCAGCAGATTTACTGGGATAAAAATAGTCATTAGTTTGTTGGTAATTTGGAATATCATGCCTTTAAAAAAATAATGCCTGTCATTTCTGAACAATGATAAATAACAAGTGAAAATGTAGAACACTAATGTTCATTTTGTTCAGACTTCATTTTTAAAAGAGCAATGATTGACAATTTATGTAACGCAACATCTATTGTATTCCTGTTGACACATGATATGCTATGACTAACATTTTAAAATACAATTTTTGCGTTTTTTCCCATATAACAGGGTATTTTTAGAAAATGGAAATGGAATAAAAGGCAACAACAGCCAGAAATATTTTAGCATTGTGCCAGACTTTGTGCAGCCTGTGAGTTTTGTCTTGAACAGAGAAGCCAAGGGGCAAAGGGGCTGCTGTCAACTTGCAGGCTTCATTTAAATCCTAAATCAGCTTCTGTGACAGGAACAAATTCTGAGATACCAGAACAAATTCAGTCTTGGCAAACTTTGAGAGAAACAGCCTTGGGGCACCAGCAATGATTCATTCCTGCACCTGAACTGTGTGTAAGGACACATGAAAGCTATTCAAGAACTACTGGGAGTAGGACAAAGTCACTGCATCTTCAATAGCAGGTCTAAAGACAAACTGACTGACTGTCCATAATTCATTTAGCTTCCAGAGCTCACTAAGGCCAAGCTAGAGAATATTTACAACTTCGAGCTTCCTCAAGCATGTCCCTGTGCCATAGCAGGGAGGATTTGATCTGAAGGCTCTTGTTGAGGAAAGAGGCTGGTGGACCTTGTCCCCAGCTGCTTGCTGGGCTTTGGGCCAGAATCACCCTGCACAGGAATGTTACAGTTGAAGCCAATCTGATTTCTGAGAGAAAGAAATTATCGTGTGTCCATGGACCATTAGTCTCATTAATCCAATTCTGCTTAGCACTAAGCTGAAGAATTCCTCAGTTCCTAGACAGCAAGGTGTTTTTCTGTGGTCTATTAGGGAATTAGTAAGGTCTTTTCCTTTAAAGTAATTAGTAAGATGTACTCAAAGTATTTTAAGTTTCCACATGGCTGCTTCTTCAAATGTATGTAGGCATTTTCCCCTGAAAATAGTTCACAACTGGAATCCAAACTGAGAGACTTTTTCTGTTGTTGTTCTCCAGATGCTCTGATTTGTAGCTCTCAATCTAAATCCAGTCTAGATTATAACTTGAATTTAGAGGTGGACAGCCAGGCTACTTTCTTTCTTTTCATTTCTTCTTTCCTTTCTTTCTGTCTGTCTGTTTGCCTGTCTCTAATCCTTTTTTTCTTTTCTAGGAATCAGAAGATTACAGAATAAAGCTTATCTTGTTCATTTTGCTTGCTGAGTGTAGAAAATGATAGTTTATGCTTTCCATTGTTGTTCACCTGAGGGTTACACACATGGTTTCATGTTCAGTGACTCCAAACAATTTCTCACTAACCTCTGTATTGACTAGTATTCCTTTTCATCAGGTTTTGACACATCTAGTTCCTACTAGTTTTTGTCTTCGACTGTGTTGTAAGCTCATCTGTGCCATTTCTTAGTGGTGTGGATTTCAGAAGTGTTTCAGTAGTAACTATTAAAAATAACTATTAACAGGTTAGACCCAAAACTAAATGGACTTTGCAATAGTAAAATGTTAGAAATACACTAAATGTTCTTCAGTCTTTAACCTGGTTATTCCACTTGGAAATATTTTTGATATAGCACATTACTGATAAAATGTCTCTTAAAAGTATTTTTCATTACATTTTCCCATTCAAAAATTTTAGGTTACATTGAATGCAAAGAAGAATGACAAAATCATTCCACTTGCACACTTAGCAAAATATAGGACCAAGAAAGGATGCTTTTTATCTTGTATTGCATTGAAACTTAAAAAAAAAAATTTGTAAGGAGAACAATAAAACTTAATGCAACCACATTGCAATGTGTTAAGAGCTCTATGGTTTGGAGAACCTTGCACAAGAATTTGGCTGTATAGAAGTGCTAGAGTTTATAATAGGAAAATATCTTAAAATCCAGATACTTCTCGAAATGAACAAACTCCAGTAGAGGTTGAAATAATTGTCAAATGGCAGAAATCACCAACTTTGTGAATTTCTTTTTGTTAAATACTAAATTTTTCTAACAGCACTATTTTCCTTATTACTGTGTGATTGGAAATTTGCTTGGACGATTTTGGGTTACAATACTGTTGAAAGTTAGCCCCATGAGCTGCAGATAACAGCAGCTGCTGCTCTGTTTACATGAATATTGAGATAAAGGATGGAGTTTCCTGTTGTAGATTATGTACAATCCAGCCATTGTTAATCAAAGAAAGCTTCTTTCCCTGGTTTCTCAGTTGAGATCTGATCAAAATATTTCAGAGTCACTAAGGTTGGACACAGTTTTACTGACTGTGATTTTTGGCTCATTTCCTCAGGGGCTCCTGGGAATGTTAGTCTTCAAGGAGTAGTGTCTGCAGAGGCTTCAGAGCTCATGGCTCACTGAGAACCTCATAGCTCCCCGGACCTGTGCGGCTTCTCTGAGCCCTCTCAGTTTATGGCTTACAGGAGCAGAAGGCCAGAGAGCACCAAGGTGCCTGCACCTGGGCCACTGGTGAAAATGACCAAACATGCAAGCTTCTCATCCAAAAAAACCCCCTCAAAATTGTAATAAAGTACATATATATTTGTATGTTATATTTATGCTACCTTTTCTAGAAGACAAAGTATTGACTGGTTTTCTCCGTATTTGCACAGACAGTATCTTGCAACCCAGCGTTAGGAATCTGCATCTGCTGCTTCTCATACAAGAATGTCACAGGAAGGGTAAAACGTTGCCAGAGTGGTCTGAAAATAATCTACTGACTTACCAGGAATTCTTCATTTAACACAGCTGAAAACACAATTGTAATAAAGGACTTTTTTTTTTTTCTGTTTTAGTTATTGCAATCAGGACTTAAATTTCTGGTGAAAATAAATATTAAAAAGAACCCCCAAAATCCCAAGATCACATGGCACTAATTTTAAGCTGATATTGCATGCTTCAGGGTTCCATAAAACTTTTATGACTCTCAAATAAGAAATACTGCATACAAACAGTGTAATTATTCATATCAAACCCTACTGTTGAACAATGATATTTAACTTCGCTTTAACCCTACTGTTAAATAATGAACTGTAAGAGCAATTTTAAGACATTTATCTAGAAAAACAGCTGTTACACTGTGGATTCATTTGGCCAATGACTGAAATAGCTATTGAACCATTTATGTGCATGCTACCATTTTCAGTTTTATTTCATAAAGTCCATTTTCTTCTTGTTATAGATGTCTTTCTACTTCACCTTTTTCTTTTTTTGGAGTTCTCTTTTCTGTTAGCATATTTATATTTGTGGTATTTTCATTTAATATGTTCCTGTCTCTTTCAACTTGAAACATTGCACTGTAACAGCAGAAAATAACATCAAGGACTGGTGAAATGCTGTGTATATGGATATGTAATAAATAACTTTATTCAAACTAGCAGAGTTTTATTACCAACATGTTTTTTTAATTACAGAAGTTTGTAATTTTTTTAATCCAACATCCCAATCATTGGCTTATAGACTGTTTTAAAAAAGCAGGCCTACAATAGGGAACAGTATAAGGATTCCACAGATTCTGTCTCTGAGGACAGAATACATCTGTAAACTGCACCTTTTCTTACTGAAGAATTTTAAAGTTACTCCTTTTTCCATGCCTTGGTTTTCTGCCCATAGTACCTTTCCAACCTTTAAAATATTGCTGGTTTTGTTGTATATTTATTTTTCAGTGTCTGTTCCTTTTTTATTCCTGAAACATAACTAAGATCAAACAGACTCCAAAGCTAATTCTGTGTCCCTCCCTATATGGTATGTTTTCATAGTTATATCATTAAAGTGGCTTCCCAATTTACAAATTCAAAGTTAAAAATTATTTTTAAAGCTTAGATAACTGATAGAACCCATTTGGGTGTTGTTTTTGGGGGGTTTTCCTGTGGTAGTGTTTTTTCCCCATCAGAATGCACCTCTAATAAGGAAAATACTCAAACACATATTAAAGTCCAAATATGTGTCAACTACCCATAGAGAAAAAAAGCAAAAGTATACAGATATTTCTGGTTTTACTAGAATGACAATTACTTTAATGTTTTCAGCACTCATCTTTGCATACACCAGTGCTATCCTGCTAAAACTGGGAGCTTCCAAAGGATGCAATCTCTCTCAGCTTGCTTTTCATAGGTCTGCCTGTTTGACAAGTCTGCACATACGTTATTGTATATGAATGGCTATCAATTATAAACCTTCCTGGAAACATAGGAGATTTGTCTCACAGTTCTGTATGTAGGCATCACCTCTTAGAGGTACATGCACATGCATTGAAACTGAAGGCAGTTAGGTATATAAGCGCATAGTAGTCAGCCTCAACAGTATTTCAGGATCTAACTTCCACCAGTTTAAGTCCCTGAATATTTCTCAGGATCTGGGCTATATAACTGCTTGTAAAATTTTGTTTCATTACTGTCTTAAAAGTCTCAGTTGCATGACTTTGCTGTGAGATCAAGTTTCCTGTTCCTGCAAGTAATAAATACTCTGTATTTTTAATATGCTTTACTGTGTGTAGTAATTTACTAGAGAACATGCTAATATTAAATATGCTCTTTGAGCTATCTATATGTGCCATGCTGGGCCAGCTTTTGCTTCTGAAGAAGTGAATTTCAGAACCCTCCTTGGCTTCACTAGATGCTAGAGCAGGTCTATAGTAACATTTATGTGTAGCGGAACAAAGGGAAGATGCCTCTTCAGTATCTGTGATAGATAATGTATTCTCTGTCTGTAGCACTGAAATAAATGCCCTGCCAATTAGCAGAACACTAACATGTGAGGTACATTCCTATATGATTGCATGGATTTATGTTACTGTGTTTTGATGATAGTGATATGTCCTCATTGCTGTGTTGTATGTTCGTATAATATAATTAAGGATGTCCCATTTTACAATTGCCATGAGAATTACTCAGCTTTATCTATTACTTGGACAGGCTTTCCATAAAAGATGTAAGAAGCATTTATGTTCCCCCTATGTGCAATACTGTAGTGAAGAGCAGTGTCTGTTTCCATTATAGATCACTTAATCAGAAGGCAATGTTAGCCCTGCAACATAAAAGCACAAGAAAGGCAAACCTTTTCCTATGCAGGAAAAGATACATCCAGAACCACAGCAATATGAGAAAATCCTGATGGCTGGAAACAGCTTCAGGGCAAAAGAAGGAGTGAAGATCAGCTTATAGAGATGAACTGGAGTGGCTCTAGGGCTTTTTTGAACCATTCAATTTAATACTATCACAAAAGCAAATGACTGAAAAATCTTCCCCATAAAGCTACTTCTGTCTAAACAGTGGTAGCACTGTTGGGAGCAACACTGAAAGTGAACACTTTTGAATTTCAATAGGGCCTTTCCAAAGAGGAGAATAACAGCCCTGTACATTGTGTAACTTTGGACCAGGCACCTTATGAGGGGAGCTACTACACAGCTAGGAAAATGATCTGAAGCCTATTACAGAACAAGAGAGCAACTGTTTGTGGGAATATGAAAGTACTGGCAATGAAAAAGAACACAGAAAACAGTTCTTTCAAAAAGCCACAAAGAAATTTACATACATTTAGAAAATATGTACAAATGTCAGAAATCAGCTGATCAGTTTATAGAAGGTAGGTAGTAATTTAATTTGTACCGATACCTGAGAAATGGGAATGAGAAAATTAATTAACAATTTGTCTAACATAATTAGGTCAACTTAAGCTGGAAACAATTTTATTTGGCAGAAAGAAATGAGCCGATACTGTATTGAGGAGAGCCCTGTAGAGGGCTGTGTTTGGATCAATGAGAAACTGAGACACTACAACAAGCAGCAAAGCCTTTGGACCCAGTTCTGATTTTAATTACACCAGCACGAATAAGACTAAACTTGCTAATGAGTTTTCCAGTGCAAAAGTCAGATCATAAACAAGTCATTCAAACCTCAAGATCTACCTGGAAGAGGTCAGCAGTGAGTTGTAAAGAAAATTACTTACTCTTATAAATTATGATACTCGGAAGAGTCACTATGGAACATGGAATAAAAAACAGACAGTTTGTTATTCCCAAAGGGCATCAGAGAAACTGAATTTCCTATCCAGGAAAAAAAAAAAAAAAGGTTGTAAGATACTATTTATACTGTTTCCATGGCCACGTAATTTATTTCTCATTATGACCTTGATTATGGCATGTTAATTTACATACATGAAAAAATAGATAGAAGCAAAATGAAGTTTTGATTTTTTTAATTGGAAAGTTCTGAAACAGTCTAAAATGATGTGGCTCATGGAGTGATTTTCTAAGTAATACAGCACAAACTCTATAGATAGGATAGCTGGAGATCTCACCAATGTATTAAAAGGGGAAATTTTGACTGTTGTTGTCCATGGCCTCTGAGTTACAGTTTGGGAAAAGAATGTGTGCAGAGGATTGTAGGGTTTGAGGGGTTTCTCAAAAGGAGACTCACCATCTATATAATCCATGCAACACACAGAGCTCTGCCTTTGTTTTTTTGAAGTATGAGCAGCCTGTGTGTCACATTATTTATTGTCACTGTCTTTTTTTTTTCCAGCCTCATCAATTTTTTCCTCCACGTTTGTTATTTTTTCTGTGAGGTCTTGTATCCTGGCCATATTGCCAAAGGCTACTAGACTGTAACCTGCCCTGTAGGAGATTTTCAAAAGCATTGTACTCCATAGGAAAAGCATGAAAGAGTCCTTCGTGTTCTTTGGAATAACAAGTGAAAACAAAGGCAAAAAATCATGAACTCTCTCCCATGCTACTTTGAACACATGCTCAAAATGCTTACAAACTGAAATGCTGCTACCCAGTACAGCCACAACAAAGAGCAGTATTTTTTAAAAGTGTAGTGGAAAGCCATTTAGAGTGTTATATGCAGAAACATCAATTTACCCATTTTCTTCATTTTCCAGGGATTTGGAAGTCCAGCACATGTGACCATATTAATCAATGAGAAATTTTAAATAGAAATTTCACAGATTTCATTGGATACATTAATAAAATGGAAGTGAAAGTAGTAAATGCAAATAATACATTCGTGTTCGTAGTAGCTAGAGGTACATTCTCATTGTTAATTGCTGTCCAATCCACAAAGGCACTTTAAGCATGTATTTACTTGTGTACTGTATTGCAAAGTTTTAACATTAATGGTCCCACTGGGACTTTTACCATTGACTTCAAAGGGAGCCAGATTAGGATTTATACAGATTTGGCTAGTAACACTGCTTATTATTTAAGACCTTCTTTTATGTTGCATAAAAGTTTGCCAGACTTCAACCATTCAGGTTGAAATTCCATATGCTTCAGAGCTGCCTCAGGCTGAATTCTTCTGGAAAACTGCAAACAAAACAACTCGGCTCTTTTCAAGAGCTAGGACTGACTAGGCAAGCAGACTGGGACAGGGAAACCAGGGAATGTGAGTGTGACTGGGAATGTCTGGAAGAGGAAACTTGGACTGGCAGTGGCTGAAGTAATCTAGGACTACAAGGAAAAGCAAAGAGAGAGAGTCAAGAGATATATGTTACAAAAGGACAAGCCTGAGAAGTTGGGAATTAAATATTACGGATAAGACAATATGTCTGGTACAAGAAACCATGAGTGGGAAAGAACTGGCTAACAGGTATTGGGTTAGAGAAGCTGGAACATGAGGAAGGTCTGTAGTGCTGGAAGAGCTTGTGCTGTTGCAGCACCAGCTTCTCTGGAGTTTGGAGCAGAGCCCTGAGCTCCATAATCTCATTGTTCATTCCTTCTGTGGGTAAATAACCATAAAGCCACAAGCAAAATTGCTGTTTCTCCTCTGTGGCTTGTCCATGCAGAGGATAAAAATGTGTTAATTATTCCTTTGACTTTATTGGCTTTGATAAGCTTAAGTTCTGTCTTTTATTCCATTGGTTTAAATGAGGAATATAAATACTCCAAGGATTTATACAGGTGTCAATATGAAACCACATCACAAAACTTCATTTTTCCCTCTTTCTTCTTAAAAAAAATTTCACCTGTCTCCTGACTTCCGTGATAAAAGAGCATTATTTCACCTGTGAAATGTCAGATTTGGGGTCAGATCTAGGAAATTATCCCCTTGTGACCATGTGATTCATGGAAGTGATGCCATCCAGAAGGACCTTGACAGACTTGAGAGGTGGGCCCATGCCAACCTCATGAAATTCAACAAGGCCAAGTAGAAGGTCCTGTGCCTGGGTTGGGCAATCCCAAGCACAAATACAGGCTTGACAGAGTATGGATTGAGAGCAGTTCTGGGGAGAAAGACTTGGGGGTGCTGGTTGATGAAAAGTCCAACATGAGTCAATAATATGCAAGTGCAGCTCAGAAAGCCAACTATGTCCTGGGCTGCACGGCCGGCAGGTTGAGGGAGGTGATTCTACCCTACTTCACTACGGTGAGACCCCAGCTTTGGGGCCCTCAACACAAAAAGGACATGGNTGCTAACTAAACTTTTTCTGGTGAGAAATAGGAATTGTATATTAAAAGAGGAAAAGAATAGAGAACTGAAATTTTGATTTGTAACCTATTTTTAGAAGGTCCTACATGACTGTGAAGAAAAGTGTGTGTCGGATTTATTTGCTTCCAACTTACATATTATCTCTCCTATTATAGCATGAGAGGGTCAGGTCAACCCCTCAGGAAAGAGGTTGCTCCTTAGATCATGGACAAGGAGAAAAGTTTCCCCAAGACTGCAGAGAAGACCAGAAGAAGAAAGAAGGGGAATGACAGGAAGAAATTGGGAGCACAAACCACTATGAAGATCAGGAAATGAACAGGTATGCCTCTAGGACAATGGAAAGAGAAAATACCCTGGCATCAGCAGGGACTCTGTCATTTGTTGCACAATTAATTGACAGTAAGCCAGGACCTGTCTTCACAGACACAGTGGAAAAAGAAAGTGTGACTTTTTAATTTATATTCTATTTCAATATCTATTTTATTTTTTAAATATATGCATTATGATATCTAAGCCTAAAATAGCTAGAGATTTGATAGGGTTTCTTTCTGAGTTTTTTATTTGTTTTTTTATATTTTTTAATGTTAAAAACCTTGGGGAGCTCACCATAAGTAGTTGTCTGAAAGATCAGCAAATTTGGGGTTCTGACGTGATGATGAAACAGATGTTTCAAGGACAACTACTGATTTTACGTTCCTTGACTCCTAAACAGACAGAAATTCCAAAGGAAGATTGATAGTTCTACTCTCTCCCTGACAAACAGAACCATGCCACATATTCCCTAGTCCCTGTGCTATGCATCTCATGTAGTTGCAGTGCTGTAACTGCATTGCTTTTCTCCCCCTGTGACTGGTCCACTTTTTCTGCTGAGAGCCCAATGTCTAACTAAGGGGCATCCTTAAGACTCGATGAAATAGAAATTAAATCAGTGGCAGCCAGAACTCTGAACTTATACCTGTCATTCATGGCTGTTCATTAATGCTATGAGTCGAGTGCTAGAGAACTCTTGTTAAACACGCAATACTAATGAAAATGTTTGACCTTAAGCTCCTTCTGCTTCAGCTTCCCCTCTTCTGAGAGTGACTTACAACAAGAAATTTGCAAGTCTTTGTGAATCTTTTGTGTCTTTGATTCCAGGGATGCTTCACAGAATGAAATCCAGAAGGGGATTAATAAGTCTTCTTAAGTCTTATGTGTAATGTATAGAAAAAAAGGCCACAGAGGGAACAGGAGAGAATAATACTTGAAACAGTGGTCCATTATGTGGTAAGAACTTTTCCTGCACTGCATGAAGGACGGTTCTGCTGAAAAATGGCATATGTTAATGTGATTGGTGCCTGCATATTATAATACATGAAGTTAAAGGAAGTGAATTTGTTTTGTGAAAGGAAACTAACCCTGACATTTGAGTGCTTAATATTTCAGTTTAATTATATATTTATAAAGTAGTTTTCTCGGACAGTGTATTTTAAAATAAAAGCTATGCCTCTGTAATCTCCATGCAGAAATAACACAAATATGAAAAAAAATAGGAGAGCACTTAAATAGCCCAAATGTTAATGATTTAAGATCTATTTGCATTCTACAAAGAGAAATGTCACTTTAAAATTTACGAGTCTTTTCCCATATACAGGACCTGAACATTGACAGAGGGAAAAGATAACACTGTATTTATTCCATCTTTCATATTAAATTATCATTAAACATAAGTTTGTTGCTAAAAATGCACAAAATAATTTTACTTTTAAAAAAAAAACAATCAAACTTTTATGTTTGAAATCCTGGATTTCTTTACAGACAGCTATTTATTACTTTATATAATCCCAGGAATAAATTAAAAAAACTATTATTTTTCTATTTGCCATTATCTGTGTCTCTGGATTAGAAGGAAGAAAATCTTGCAGAAAGAAGGCAGAGCTAAAAGCCTCTGGTTCCAGCAGTAACTATTATTGTGGATCTTTTCATTCCCCTAAATGGGAACTGGTAGAAAATAATGGTCAAAGGACTATTGCAGTACTCAGTGATCTCATTAAAAATCCCAATTCCACCACTGACTGACTGACTGGCTAAGTGATCTTGGCCAACTTAATTTTCTTCTTCTGCCTTGTTTTACCTTGGAAATAGTAATACTAACATATTTCATAAGTAGTTGTATGATCTCAAGATGAAAAACATTGGAAGAGCTATGCTTTCCTAAAAGCTGTTACTGAAATGGTCAGATGTAATGAAATTGCTGCTACATGTTACATTAAAATTCAGTCATTCTCATTTTTACCTTTTTTTTCCAAATTCCTCCTCCCCAATGTACACCTACACGTAATTTCTGCATGTCTAAAAATATGCTTATGAGTCCATCCCCACATTCCTGTGGGTCAAATGGCTTCCCCAGTATGTATCTACAAAAGAACTCTGCTCTCTTAGCAGGCACTTGAAAAACGTGGGTTTTCCATTCAGATGGTGTATGAGAAGGAAAGTTTTCAGAACATATCTCTTAAAGACAACTGCTGAACTCAAGTTATGGTGACTAGTGGCAATGACTAACACTAGTAGCTTTGTCTCTTGCTTCTACTTTGAAAATATTTCAAGACATGATCCTGGAGTGATAACAGAAGTCAGGAGATCCTATTATATTTGGTAGCAATGACAGATCCTATGTCATTTGTTGCCACAGCAGAAAACTCCTAACAGTGCCCCAGATGATGCATCATAAGGCAGAAAATTCAAAGTGAATCTTACATGCTGCTCCTAACTCATACATAAAGCATGTTCTTTGCAGAGTGAAACTAAGCAGTTCTACAAATATACTAGAGAGGCTGTTGCATAACTTCTGCACAATTGACAAAACCCCTGCTATTGTTTTTGGAAAATGACTGTTGGTAAACACTGAACATTTTTGTGCAATAGCAGGTTTGGCATGAGGAAGCAAAGATCTGCTGCTTAATCGATACTCGGTGCAGTTTTCCTGGGGCCCATGATCAGCCACAGTGCAAGTACTAGACTCCACGCATCGAGGGCTGCCAGCTTGAGCTCTCGAAGGAAACTAGACAAGAGAGTGATTCTTATTCCTCTGAACCAGGGGTGCTGCCAGTCACATTACACAAAAGTCTCACAGTTTCTCAGCCTCTTGAGAACTAAGGGAGCCCATTTTAAAAGAAATATATCCGCGTGCAAAATACTTATTGTCCTTTTCTCCCCCACATCCTAGTGCTAGCAGAAGAGTATGGAGAGAATTTCCCTACAGGTGCATCTTCTCTCATCTCTCCTCATTTCTTCTTCACAGGTAAATCCACTCTTAACCAAAGAAAGAGTCCAAATGAGGCCTTCTCTGCTGGTTGGATTACAACTCATACAGATTTTGGAACATAAACCTTTGCATAGTATGTTGTTATAAAACATTTCCTTCTACAAGGTGACTAT
>VYZX01027098.1:0-19450 GCA_013401335.1 Brachypteracias leptosomus
AGGTAAACCCACCACACATGGTCTTACTGATACTACAGGATGAGAGATCATCTCTTCTAGTAGCTTAGATCTATAAGTCCTACTCCAAATGCTGGCACATTAGCCTAGGTAATGGTTCTTTCATACTAATGAATCTTTTGATGAATTCCATGTGTAATGCTAAGATGCAAGATGCCTACTACTTGCAAGCAATGTGCTGCAAGTGACAGCCCTCTAAAGAAACTGCTCTGATTGTCTTTCAATGGGAACCTTGCTAACTTGAACACCTCTTTGCAACACGGCTGCAGCAAGGGGAGATAGAGAGCTTCATTTTTTTATCCTCTTCCTTTCAAAGTGTATCACATGTGCTTGAAAAAGGCACCTAAAAAGCAAACATTTTAAAATGTGACATTGTTAATCTCTAAAGTAAAATCTTGTTAAACACTGCAACAACTATTCTGAAAAATGTTACTGTGTTTAGTTCTGAAGTTCAAATATTTTGTGGGATAAGGGTTTTACAGACATGAATTGTATCAAAATCAAAGAAGCAGAAGACAAAAGATGTTTCCCAAATCATCCTTATAAATATAAATGCCTTGCTTTTCTAAGTTTCTCCCTTCTGAGTATCTCAGAACACTTTATAAACAGGTATTAATATGACTTCAATCCAGTTCCTGTGTTAATTATGTACTGTTCTTACATTAGCCCAGGTAAAAAAATGACTAGAAGAAATAAATGTCCTTCAACATTGACTACATACCTGCATTGGAGCTGGAAAGAGGCTAGGACTCTGCTAAGCCTCTAGTTTGTTGTTTTGTCCCAAAAGCATGTATTCCTCAAATGTAGAATAGTTTCTAATTTTAACCTAGTCTGATTTTTCACAGCTCTGTCAGTAACATAACCATTACATCATCCAGTGGTATCTTAAAACAAACTCTTATTTTTTTGTTTCACAGATTTCTACTAAAATACTTTGCAATAGAAGTCAGTCCCTGTTCAAGCACAGGTTTTCTGTGGTCAGGAGCTAAACTTCCCATGCGTTGTCACTGAGCTTTCCTTGAAGAAAATGGTTTTGTGGCCACCTGACCAGGCTATTTCTGCATTATCATATTAATCAGAATGTCATGGGTAAATAAACGAAAGAACAAACAGTGAAAAGAAAAAGCTGTTTTAGTACAAAAAGGAGGGGTGTAGTTTTCTATTTAAGTAATGATATATTAGATGAAAACATTATCAATGGGAGCCTTGAACTTCAGCTTAATTCTGTTTTCCAGCATCTGTATAATCATGATAAGGTGGTACACAGCTATCTTTGCATGATATTTTGCTCTATAACCAGGCACCTATCACGAATTGCTAATCTGAATACCTGAGTTGTATCACATTGCACTACTTATTATGTCTTTCTCAACACAGTAAATCAAATTAATCAGGAAATTATCCAGGGTTTATAGGCAAAATATTTTAAATCCGCTTCTCAGCAGATGTTAAAGACCAATTCTAAAAAACAAAGGTTCTTGATTTATCTGAGTACTGTCTTGTGTTTGGAAGGTGTAGCTTAGTGTACAGCCTAAAGAGTCTAAACCACGTAAAACCCAGAAATATCAAAATTAGGCAGTGATATACTATGTCTTTAGTTCAATGGGAACTAGATATTATCTACTGCTGTTGTTTAATTCTCTGGGAAGACAGTGGCAATCTGAAACATATTTAATGAACAGATTACCAGTGTGCCATCTGATACTTCTGCTGTTACATGAACAATATTCCCTTGTATTTTCAGATCTCCACTGGTTTTGTGAAAGAGTTGTTTCTGTATCAGGTTTCTAAGTGCTGGGCAAGGCAATTGTTCTGGCTGGTTTGCATACACATTCTGACTATCAGCTCCAATGAGACAGCAAATGTAAAGACTTGAAATAAATTTCCTTTCTTTCTAAATAGCAAGGATGTTACCAAAATGATCACCCTTAAGAAAAAAAAAAAAAAAATCTGGTAAAAAACCATCATGAGTTTGTTCTGTGAAATCATTATTTTCTGTCATCCCAGCTATCATTCTGAGATTCCTTGGTCTTGGAAACTTCAACCTAAAATATGCTGGAAGAAATTCTTTTCAATAACTGCTATTAAGAAAACAACACATTAGTGTAACAGCAACTTCAGTTCTGCTGATTTTACAAATGACAAAGTAAAAGGCAAAACAAACCCCCCAAAAGAGTTTCCATTTGAAATACATATCTCCCAACCACAGAAATAAAATCATCATAACTGCAATGATAAGAGCTTCCTTTTGTAGTCACAGAGAACATAATTTTTTGTGTCCTTTAAGAGCATCTTGTGCTAAATAACAGAAGTTGTTGTGTCAATGATAATAACTCTCTTTTTTTCAGTCCCATAGTGAAAGGCAGAAACATTCTGTTTCCTGATTTCAACCACGAGGGCACAGAGGCTCTCCCTGCTAAGAGAGATTTTTCCCACAAACCCTCATCCTAAAAACTTTTAACGGTTTATGGTAAATCAGACTGTTTTGATGATTAGCACATTGCTTTTAGACTGGTTGCCTTCTACTTGGTTTTCTGACTTGTCAATTTATTGGAGTTTTTTCTTGTGAGGTAACTAAGTATATGTCTGGATGGCAAAAAGTTGATCATTAGTATAATGCCAGATTATGTTGAAATTATCACACTGAGGATAATAGCTTGAACCTTACCTGCTCTTTTTTTGGTCCATGAATAACGTTTTCTTTCAAAAAACTTTGGATCCCCTTTATTTGTTTAAGAAGAAAAACTTGCCCAATAACAAGATGCTTGTTCAAGTCTTTAGTAAACAAGCACCAGCATTAACACCAAACATGATATAAGGAAGTAAATATGGTTTAATGAAGTTTCACACAAGAACATTAGAAACTGGAGGATTAAGAAAATTTCCCACCATTTTTCCCCTCTTCATGATTTACCTTGTTCTTCTTTTCTTTTGTTTTTAATTTATATAGACTTTTCCAATGCCAAATTAATGTGGCTTCTAAATTCCTTTTTAATTTTTTGCTGTATGTTAAGCAATCAACTTACACTATATACTAAAATAGATAACCTGGGAATCATAGAATCATAGAATGTTTTAGGCTGAAAGAGACCTCTAGAGGTCATCTGGTCCAACCTCCCTACACAAGTAGGGACATCTCTACCTAGGTCAGGTTGCTCACAGCCCCATCAAGCCTGACCTTGAATGACTCCAGGGATGGGGCCTCCACCACCTCCCTGGGCAGCCCATACCACTGATCTATCACCCTCATATTAAAAACTTTTTTCTAATATCCAGTCTNTTATGTCAAGTGCTAGCATGAAGTGCTTGAAACTTGATCTTGTAAGCAAACCTTCAGAAATTTTAGGGAGGTGATTATTTAACCTATATTATAAATGTTGCAAGGGTTAACATAATATAAACCAACTATTTTCTCAAAAAACAAAAGGTTTGTATTAAGGTCTGGGTCATCAATATTTCATTTCAAATTTTCCAGTAGATAATTTTTTTCCTACTGTGTGTAAGTAACACTTTCTAAGCAGCTATGCACAACTTTGTTGCTTTTTAATAAATCCTGTAATGGAAAATAAAATTAGCTCACCTAAGCTCTAAATCTTGTTGCAGGATGCCAAGATGGGATATGCTGTACTGAGCCCATATGATATCTGTTGAGTAGGCAGTCCTTGCCCAGAAGAGTTTATGGTCTGAATATACCAAGAGATTTAGCATCAGGTAAGAAGGGATGCTGGAGTGAGGGGACTGCAGCTGAACAGCATGGTTTTGAGATCATCTAGACAAAATTGTCTGGTCAAAAAAAGGGGAAAGTTAAAGAAATGCCCACAGTCCTCTCTTGTTTTCAGAGTGGCTCCCACTTGCTGGCAACTCTGGCTGTTTCTGACATACTTTCTTTCAGGGATTGTCAGACTGAGTGCATATTTGATCTTTGCACCAAATAAGAGTGACAGGATCTCCTGAATATTTATAGACTCAGGAATACCCCATGGCAATCAGGAATGTTCCCCAGTATTAATAGATGAACTTGAAGTAAACACCACTTGGAACCACAAAATCTCAGCTAATTTAAGCTATATCCTTATTTGCCTGCTTGTATGGGAAGAAAAGTTTCAGATTTTTTTCTTAAAATAACCTCTTCCTTCTTTTTTCTGAACAATCTTTGATTCGCCTCATCTCCTCTAGCTCCTGGACTATGTATATAATATTTATACTTCATCCAGTCACCTAAGTAATCTATGTTCTTTTGAACTCACTTGCCTAACGTTTCATCATCTATTTCACAAGGTTAATATCTGTGAACAGGAATCTTGCCATCACCAGTCAGATCATTTATTTATGCCACCTGGGATTAATTTAGTGCATTATTCTGAAATGGCTGAAGTCCATTATGACTAACAAAATATCTATAACAGACTTATTCTAGAAGGACTGTAATCAAATACATTTTCTGATAAGCAAAAGCTATATTGAAGTGACTTCATGGAAAGATTTCATCCCTTTATTAAATAGTTCTTCAACAGTGATATAATATGAAATAAATGATGGCTTATTCTTCATTGCCCAGTCTAACAAGAGTATTTGTCAAAAGCCTTACACATACAGCCTGGTACAACATATGAGAATGTCATGTCTGTACCTTCAAGTAGATATAGATACTTTCGGAATGAAGTAGTGTGATCCTGGCATAATGTATTTTTTCACATCACCAGAACACATTTCCTAAAGTCATGCCTTGTGACGCCAAGGTACTAATGGATTTCCCCCTTCAACTTTCCCAAGGACATTTCACTCCCTGCTGCTATGATGGGCTTTATGCAAAACCTGGGAATAATCTCAAAATGAGATCAATGATGGCGAGCATCAGGGAGCTTTTTGAGATCTGTTCAGGTCAGTACCTTCTGCCCAGGGTCTGCACAAAAAAGAGGCACCGGGACTCTCCAGAACTTTGGCACCTCAAGCCAGGTTGGGTATCCCTGTGTCCTGGACTATTTCCTGAAAATGGATGCCTTGCTCAATTTCTGTATGGAAATCACTCTCTTCATTGAATTAATATGTGACAAAAAGGTGGTAATTAGAGTAGCTAGTCTAATAAGGTTCTGAGAAAATTTAGTCTATTTCTGTTTTACATTAATGTGTCTCAAGATGCAGCTACAAACTGGACAGAGCCCCCTGCTCCTGCTGCTGAGAACTTGCTCAGAGGGTGCACTCCAGTGTCAAGTATTGAGGGCTGAGAGCTGGGCTTGTATATTCATCCAGATGTGAGATATTGTGACTCTGGCTTTCTGCTTGCCAGGCAAGCATTTTGACTCAGCTGTTATTATACTAGATATGGCCAGTCACATGGCTACTGTCTCTTGAAAAAGTGTGAGTCCAGTCTGGGTCTTTCAAAAGGTACTGGCAAAGCTTACTCTCTGGGGTAAGTTGAAGGCCAAAATCCTACTCGATGTCATTGCCTCCATTATAGTGATAGCTCAGACAGCTAGCCCTGAGAGGTGGGAGATGCCCTAGATGTGTTTCCTGCTAACTATAACCAGATGCCTTCACAGCATTGGATTTCTTCTACCACCTTCCTAAGCTGCTCCACCATTTTTAGGCATTCTATAAAGAGTCAAAGCTTCCCTCATATTTAGTTTTGTTTTCTCTGTTTGGAGTCCAGGTTTGTAAACTACATGCACCACAGCACCTACAGTTGCGTAAGGACGTGCTACCACCGCACCTTGCTATCGTGTGCTTCAAGTATGAGTCAGCTGTGGCTGGCTTGCAACCAGCTATGTGTTTATGGCACTGTGTCCAGGAAATTAAGCTTTCTTTAGAGATGAGGTGTATTAACCTAGGAACATCAGTGCCCTGGCTTTTGGCACCCAGCAAATAACTCTGCTGGTTCGGTGGTATGCTGTATAAATTAACCCAGAAACTTAATCAAAATTGTGCAATAGGTAAAGGTACAAAGTACGTTCAAAAGAAAGCTCTAGTGTTGCTCCACAGACTCTTTATGTCAGAGCTTTTATTTACCATAGGTAAGATTCCTTACCATAGTTTTACTATAGCTGATAGTGTTTGCTTGTTCCTACTGTAGTCCCTTTCAAGAGAACATTGAAAGACACACTGTGCCAGCTACATTCAATAAAAACATCTACCTTCTAAGCAGTCCTGCTGGTGTTTAGAAACAAAACAGCTTGTACTTGCTTGGAAATGCCAATATGCCTTTTAGAGAAGATAGACGGGAAAAAGAATGCATCTGGACTTTATGTAGTACTGATCATATACAAAGGAGGGGAGTGATCCAGTGTTGTACTTCTCACAGGCTTCTTCCTATTGATATTGAGCAGAGCTCTCCCTGCATTGGGACTGCAGGGCAAGTGGAGGTAGCAGAGCTGGCTTTCCACACCATTCAGGGAAAGGTGATATATGCTCCTGGTGAGCTGGCCCAGTGATGCTGCAGGAGGAAATGGCCAGCTTGCAATTGTCACCATTCCCCGTTGTCTCAGAGACAAAATAAGGTTGTGATATGGGACAGCAGTGGAGGAGAAAGGCTGAAAGCCTTGGCTACTCAGTGCTCTAGTTCCCTCTCTCAGGAGGTGAAATCAAATATATGCATGGGAACATTTGTGTTTGATCACAATTGTAGTTTAAGTCATACATAATAGACGTCTTCTCTTCAGAGCCTACAGGTGTCAGAAAGATTTCTGTGAAACATTCATCCAGTATACTCAATTCCAAGTATTCAGAAGGCAATTTGCTTTTAAAAATAATAGTACATTTTAGGACTGTCTAGTGCATTTAAGGTTTGTAATGTTATGAACTTTTAATTTGCATGCACATAGTTCAAGCTCTCAGTCATGTAACAGTAAGAGCTGGAAACACTCAAGCAAACAAAAGTAGATTCTCTCATGATCACCTGACTACAAATGTGTATTATGAAAAATACCCTCTAAAATGTATCTTCAGCTCAGAGCCCTCCATTAATCAAAACTGGCTACCCTGTCACAGTGTCTATATATATATAGCAGATCTCTCTGCCACACTTGCACTCTAAACACTCTTTGCAAAATGCAGCGTACTCTAGGCACTACCCTAGTAGTGCTGTTTCTTCTCTCCAGTTGTTATTAGAGGACAACATTTTTGTTGAAGTTTGAAAATAAATTAGCTGGTTCTCCTGTTGCCTGTTGGCTCCCTTGTATGTTAGGACCCACTGGAAGGCAAAAGAGAGAAGTTTTATAAGAGCTAAAAATGTCTAAACAGCAACAACAACAAAGAAATCTGCATCCAAAGAGCTAAGTATAACCTTCTATTTGACTTATCTGTCTTCAGAACATATCAATTCTTTTTAATTTCTTAAGATTAGGTACTGGGGAAAGTTACAAAGTTTATTTTCCACAGTTTGATATGTGAACTTAATTAAAAGAACAGCCCCCAAGAAGCCACTTATCACATCTGACACTTACTGCTTTTCTCCAATCATTTGTAGTGCTAGCAGTGGAAACAGAACAATTATCTACTCTCTTTAAATACACAAAAAGAAGTGTATGTAGCATAACAAATATTATGCAAGATATCCTTTAACTCACTAATGAAACATGAATGAAAAAACAAGCATTGGCAAGTATTGAACTGCTTGCCAAGTTATCAACCCACTTGGAAAAATACACGGAGCCTCAGAATATTAATAGAACTTTCCTGTGAAGTTTTATACTGAAAGACTTTGGATAAAGTGCTGGCAGAATGCCTTTCAGAAACGCTGCAGACAGCACAGCAAAACAAAATAGCTGGGTTTTAACTCATTTCCAGCTTCCAGCCAGGAGGGAACCTGGAAGTTAACTGCTGTATAGAACAAAACCACTAGACCCCACCCTATCCTCTGAATTTGCTTTCTCTCCTACTGAAATAATCTCATTGTCCACAGAGTAAGTTCATAAGACTGCAAGCACCCCTGACAACACATATCAGCTAATCAAAATGTTATGTACAAATAGGCAACAGGCAGTTTGGTTTGTAACCCATTTCTATCGCTTCTGCAAACCTGTCTCAATACGTCCATCTGTCTGAAGCTACAGGGGGAATACTACAGGAGGCCCCTCTAGGGATCATTTTAAATGAAGAGATTCCAAGTCAGAGTCCATCCTATTCATACTTCCAGAGCAATTTAAGCCCTCAAATCTCTCTTATGATTTTAGAGGATAATAGTTTTATCTATAAATAGTTTTATCTATAATTTTTAACACTCTAAAATGTTCCACAGTTGTTTTGGGGGTTATTCTACATAAGCTCATGCAAACCCAACTTGACTAAAGAAAACATAGAAACTTGAGAGTGGTTTATGTATGTATCCGAGCTGTACAGTCACAATATTTCTACTGTCAATAACTTCACAAAGACTCAGAAATTCTTCAGTAATTAGTCAGATCTGGGGCTCACAACGCTCCCACCACCCAGCCCTCATATGAATCAGAATCAGCTTCTCTAAACCAGCTTGGCTCACTACCAAACTGTGTGTCCTGATTGCTGGGAGGACATTTCTACATTTCCTCACAGGTCTGCTTTTCCTTCCACAAGGAGCTCAGAGATTCAAAGGTTGGTGTTTAAGTAGGGATATAAAAACAAGCATCTTTGCAGCTTCAATGTAATTACTGGTGCAAAAATGCCATTGCGTCTAGGTGGGGAAAAAGAGAGATATCTGGTTTTAGTTCATAAAACAATCACATTTGATGGCAACTGAGTTGCTGATCTTGATCTGTATCTCCTCAGGGTTTTTGTAGTTTAGCTGTTTGAGAAATGACTGCCTTTTTTAGGCACCACTAACTATGGTCATTCAAGTTTTCGCAGGGTAGAGCCTGTGCAGTGAGCTTGCATGTAGCTGGGAAGGAAAGGACTGACAGCAGTGTCCCCTTAACACAGGATTCACTGGAGCCAAAATTTGACAAAGTCAAAATGTACTGATTCTCTGAATACAGTGCAAGGATTGACTATTGACTCAGGTTTCTGTCCAGGGCTACATAGGACTTGGTTCTCTCAATACTTGTTTTAACCTCTCTGCATGTTTCTAGAGTGTGTTCTGAGGGTCCAAAGCACAAAAGCTAAATGTTCTGCCTTTTGAGAGTCTTTTACCCACAGCAGAGTTTGCCTTTATTTCATGACTGAAAAAGCTCCTCCTTCCTTATTGTATTACAGAGAAGAACACTGAAAATAAATCAATAAGGCTAAAATGTCTCAGTATTATCTAGACTGCAGCAAAATAAAAAGCCTGGGATGCTGAACAAAAATCTACTTTTGAAGCAGGACTTGGAGGACATATTCTAGGCCTTAGTGTGAGTATCTCTGTACTTTATGAGATTTTATGAGTTAAAAGGAATAGTTCCTTTCTGGAGCCTCTGAAACTCTCAAACTCAGAGACCGGTGCCTATGAAAATCCCTTAGGGATTTAAAAGTGTTGGAAGGTTGTCCTTTTTAAAAAAATTATCTTTTATTTTGTCCAGGACATTTTGAAAGTTTTAGTTTTATGGGTTTTGGGGTCAGGGTGGGGGTGCTAACATAGAGTAAGTTTTGTCATTTTGAGTACATCAGCATGCCAAGAAATTTCTCTAGAGATGAGAGGCCTGCCAGTCATATAAGAGCAACATGGCCTTTACCTAGCTGCCTGATGTCATACTTCTCATCCTCCTCTCTGCTTGGAGTTACCATAGCTCAGCAGAGCTTTAATCTAGGCTAGCAGTAAGGTGTAGACTAAAAAGCTGGTCTTATCATAGTCTCCAAGAGTTCTGGTCTTGTTTCTTGTATCTATCATAAAGAGTCAGGGAAGTCATTTAGGGAGAGGTTTTCTGAAGCTGACAGAGAAATTAAATATTCAAATTTCATCAACTATCACTGATATTTGGAGATGTAGCTATTTTTTTGCAGCTCTGAAAATCTGATTCTACTCCTATATACTCCCCCATTTTGAAGATAGAGATGATAAGTAATTTCTAAGTTCTGTGTCTTTTAACTTTACTTTTAAGAAGCGAGGTAATACGTCTGCTCTTCATTTTCAACATTGAAAAGCATAATGCCTCCCCTTCCTTTCCCCAGTTTTCCCTCCAATCACCTAGGGCATCTCAATGATACTGCAAAATACTTTTCAATATCCATTGGTGTGTTAGATTTGGTGATTTCTCTGAAGATATACGGCAACAAGCTCCCAGAAAACATTTGAGAAGAGGGGCAGACCACAGCACAAAATGAGCTTTTCACCTGACAGGTACTATATAATTTTCACTTGCAATTCAAACTGCTTAGGAGACAAAGTCTATAGTGATAGCACTATTATAGCTCACCCTTGCTCTCAGCTAGAAGTAAAACGTAGACTCAAAAAAAAAAGGTGGACAGAAATGTCTTATCTCTATTATTTAAACCATGGGCCCATGCCTAATAAGCCTCCCTCTAGCACTTAAAAAATTACTTTGATTTTTCATTAGTTCATTTAAGGTAGAAAACTTAATAGAATTTTCCAGTTAAGACATTCACATTTTTGCTACAAACTTATTAAGTCTTGCATGATTTGAGGAAGCTGAACAAGAAGGGCAGATTTATAAACATAACTTTAACAGTTGAGAGGGTAAAACATATCCATGCCCTGTAAAACAATTTATTTATTTAAAGAGATCACTGAGCTAATGACAGAAATCACAATATTGCTTGATGGTTCTGCTCATTGCCCAAAGCTTTATTGCCACGCAGTTGCACTGACATCTGTTTGTGGAGTAGGATGACAGTTGGTGTGAACAAAGTACAAAATCTGACCTTTCCTAACTGAGAAACATAAGGAGGAGACACCAAAAACCTTTCCCACCTGACACATCAATTTTCAGTGTCTCAGGCTGGCACAAATCTATTAGCAACTCAGCAACGATGCGGCTGAGAATTGATATCAGATGGTACTTCTCTCCATAATAGATCCTTATTCTGGGAATTCAGTTTGTCAGTCAGATGTTATGTAGAAAACATTCTAAGACCTCATGATTTAATTCTCTGTTAGTACTTGTCTGTGCATTTGTAACCTTTCCTGCTGCCTTTCTCTTTTGTTGTTGTTGTTGGTTTTGTGTGTTAGCTTTACATAATCTGCCATGGGAGCTTTGAGGCTTCTGCACCAATGAGAAATCCTGCCTCTCAATTCAATTGCCTCTCGGTTTTGATTCAATTGAATTGAGCACTTCATAGCAGAGATTTTCTCATTATTCCATTTGTAAAAGCCTTCTTATGTTGGCAACTTTTGCCACTCAAGTGTCATAACAAAATATACAACCATTTTTGCATGATTCTCTGCTTATTTCAGATATAAACATCATGTTTCACTGATTTTTAGATAAACATTGCTAATTCAAAGCAAGTTTTTGTTGGATCTACGTATCAAAGCATCATTTACAACAATAAACAACTACAACATTACTTTTGTTCATGGGTGCTAGCCAGAACAATCTGGCTTTAACATAATTAGCTAGACCTTTTACAATTTTCCTTCACTCCCCTAAAATGCAGGTAAAGAGGTTCAAAGATTTCTAATCCAATCCAGTCTTCCTTCAGGGAAAGTAAAGAACTGTTCTAAGCCTTCAAATGTACCTCCCTCATCTTGGCCTGATTCCCAGCCCTGCAGTTGAAAGAATTGCTAACTCATGTCTATCATAAAGACAAGCACTTTCAATGGTTTGGGTAACAGGGAAATTTTCTTACTTTGCTGCTCAATAGCATACTACAGCAAATACGTCAAAGGAAGTGTCTAAATATTTAGAAGTTTACTTTGACTCATCTCTTAGCTAGCCAGCGAAAAGCTAACACTAACCAAGATAGTTCTTTGTTCCACTTCCCATCAGCAATCCTGATAACCTTGAAGGTTGGCTTTAGTCTGTTTTCCATACAAAGACAACCCTAGGGATTTCAAAGGGGCAGTTCTGGTTCGTTTGCTTGTAAAGATCAGATCAACACATACATATAGTAACACTGGACGCTACTTTTGATCCTTTAAAATCTTGAAGTGAATCAGAAAGATACAAAACCAAATACTATCCTTCTCACCAAGAAACTGCAAATGAAGGTAATATTGCCTACACTACTAGTGGGAATCCCAAGGACAGAGAGTGTAGTATAGGGTTTAGTCTAAGCACTGCATCAGTGTTTCTTAAAGCAATTTTCCACTGGCTTGTTATAAGTGTGTCTCTAACAGGGATAAACTAACCTTCCTGGACAAAATAAAAGCAGGAAGAACTAATCCAATTCTCTGGACAAAAATTAAATGAAGTGGATTAAAGGTGTGAAAATAACAATAGCATCTAAAGTTATTGTCAAGTTCAATGCTTACATTCTTTTAATTACACCCAGAAGCACTAAGCAGTTTTATTAAATAAGAGTGTTTTCCCACAAAGTTTTTACCCAGTTATCAGAGTGATCATATTATCACTAAAATTCCCTAAAATGAGATAAACCAATTGTGCTGGTTTTGGCTGGGGTAAAGTTAATTTCTTCATAGTAGTTGTTATGGGGCTGTATTTTGGATTTTTGCTGAAAACGGTGTTGACAATACAGGGATGTTTTAGTTACTGCTGAGCAATGCTTACACAGAGTCAAGGCCTTTTCTGCTTCTCACCCCACCCCACTAGCCAGTAGGCTGGAGCTGCACAAGAAGTTGGGAGGGGACACGGCTCGGACAGCTGACCCCAACTGACCAAAGAGATAATCCATATCATATGATGTCATGCTCAACATAAAAAGCTGGGCAAAGAAAAAGGAAGGGGTAGCATTTGGAGTGATGACACTTCTCTTCCCAGTTAACTCTGATACATGATGGGGCCCTGCTTTCCTGGAGATGGCCGAACACCTGCCTGATGATGGGAAGAGGTGAATTAATTCCTTTTTTTGTTTCACTTATGTGAACGGCTTTTGCTTTGCCTGTTAAACTGTCCTTAACTTAATGCATGAATTTTCTCACTTTTATTCTTCAGATTATCTCTGCCATCCCACCAGAGGGGGAGTGAGTGGCTCTTTGTGGCTTAGTCACTGTCTGGGGTTAAAACACAACACCAAATTTAGCAATCTACTGTCAAGAAAAAGTTAAGTCTCTGCTCCTGCCTTTCATCCCTGCTTTCTGGTCAGGAAAATCCCCAGACCAAGTAAAGCTCTGGCTTCGAGGTAAATTGTACTATACTTCTTATAATATCATAGAAGTACAAGAATGAAGATAATTTCCTAACTCTTCCTGTGATTTGCAGCTGTGCTTACAGCTTACTGTTCCATTCAACTGCAGGAGCAGAGGACATGCTCTCAAGAATAAAGTGGCAGAAAAATGCAACTTGGTCAGTACTGTGAGTAGGGAACCTACCTGCAGTTTTCATCTGTGAGGATGAGTGCTGAGCTTGAAAAACAGAAGCAGACACTGGTGAGGAGCTGCAACATCCTTGTCTCACACTTCTATCTGTTCAGCACAATCAAGCTGTTTTCACTATTGCCTGAATACTTCAGAAATGAAAAATAATTTCTAACATATCTTAAAACCATAGAAATTGTAGTTTGTGATAATTTTACAGATAACTCAGGGAGAACTCTGAATTTCTAGTTTGCATTATTCACAATTTTCTTTGCATTCAGAAATATAAATTCTTCCTATATATAAAGGAAGGTGAAATACTCAGAGTGTAAAATTTGAGTCTGGCTATTATTTGTCATTTTGGAGGAAAGGCTAAGGAGGGTAAAAGTTATTTTCAGAATTGCTTGTAAATAAATTATGTTTAATTAAAAAAAAGCCCATACTCTTAGGTCCATGAATTATCAGTAAACTTCAGCCTGGAGAACTGATCATTTCTCTGACAGAAAAATTAGCTAAATATTCATAGCATTGTTTATGAAATTCTACAGAAGCAAATTAAGCAAGCTGGCAATTGACTTGCTCTTTTCAGTAGTGCACTTGTTCCAGGGAACCACTGGGATAATCCAATATTCAATTGATTAACATATTAGTAGCTGTCAAATGTCTTTTCTCAAAGCACTGGGACTTTCTGTATATGTACCAAGTCTGGAACGGACATGTGCTTAGCTGAGCTTAGAGTCTCAGCCTCAGTAATAAAAGGAAAACTCTGGGAATGAAATCAACTTCTTTCTCATCTGTTCTGAAGATTTAGTATGTTCACTTGTGATTTGGAGAATCAATTCATGGGAATTTACCACCTGAAGTAAATATATGGTTACATTTACACATCTAGAAATCCATTGTTCTGTGTTTAGAAAATAAAGTTATTAATTTATTGGCGTGCTGTCTGTGGCAGTCATCAAATGGACACATATTGATGTGAAATTGCTGTCCTTTGAGGATAAACCTTAGCAAGACTAGACTGTATCTGTGAAGATAAAAATTCCAATCATGCTTTGTAAAATAGTAATTCACTTCACATTTTTGTCACAAAATGGGGTTGTTTTCTGATGATCACACACTTAAAAAGTAATTAAAAAATTAAGAAGGGAAATATTTTATAAGACCATCTACCTAGGTCAACGTTCTATTCTTCTTACATATCTGAAAAATCTTAAATCCAAAGTCACGTACCATAAAATGAATAGATTTTATTGCCTTTTTCCCTCCTCCTTTGCCTTTTATAGGATGTTAAAATAAGCATATAGGATTTACTTTCCAAATTTTTCAGTTTAAACAAAACAAAAGTGTAGATTAAAACCTTTCCTTTTACCTGGTTACGGTCCTTCATAAACTTCCTTAAACTTTTTAGAAAGTTACTATTTTTAAAAAGATTCCAAACCAAGCAGATTTTTTCTGGCTACAGTCTTTGTTGAAAAGACACCATGCAGTAGAAGGAAAATGGATAAACCTGCACTCCTACATCATTGCCACCTTCTCCCTGATACCAGCTTAAAATCCCTTTGCATATTTTTAACTTCTTTTTTCCTCTCTTTAGAGGTTTTGTTCCACCCACTACACTTGTTACCTTATGGAATAGAATTTCTGTTGTTACTTAAAAGACCTAAATATTTGCATTTTCTTTTTTGTTGTTCAGCTTTATACTTAACAAGTTGTTTACTGAACTAAATGTTATGCGGCCAAATGCTTGTATGAGACCTGAATGATCATTCTGATTTCACTCTTCCCTTGAATACAATGTTTGTAATTATTCCAATGTAACTGTCATTAGCCATTTGGAAAGAGCAGAGTAAATGTAGGCATTTAGATAAATGCTGCTGCTTTACCACTCAGCACTCTAATTGCATCAATCTGTAGAGTTCTTTAGTTTGCGGTCTTTAAATACGAAAACACAAGACACTGCAATGAGACCAAGAGAAACTGTATGTCATCCATCAGCCAGGAGTGAACAGTTGAATTATTAATAATATGGGAAGTGTTGACACAAGTTCACCTGTGGTGGTAGGAAAACATAAGAAAAGGAGAAACATAAAAATATTCTTTTACATATCTTTCATTGTTAATGTTTGATGTTAACCTCCATCTACAAAGAAACTTTCACCCATGTTTCCTTTTTCTTATCTTGAATTACAAACTCCCTCATGCATCTGAAAATTAAAAAGTCATCTCTCATCAGAAGAAGATAGTGCAAGTCATCAACTAGAAGAAACATCTGGCTTAAGTCCATATAAAAAAACCCCTTGTGACAGGCATTAGAATACTAAGTGTACAAGGACATCCATAGTTTTACAATCCTCACCTGCCCTCTATAGTTTGTAGTGAGGTTTCACACTGCAGTAGGCTGACTTGCACAAGATGTGAGTTTGCAAGCAGGTTTGAATGACTGTGTAGAGACTGCTTAGCCACTTGGAGCAGAAATATATCATCTGCTAGTCCTCAGTTTCTAAATGAGGACCTGTTGTTTTAGGAAATTATAAATGAATGTTTCAGGCAAAAAAACCTAATGATAAAATTTGGCAGATTTATCTTTGATGGTGCATGTGTTACTGGAATGTATTTAATTTCTTATGGATAATGAAGGAAAGTTTTAAGCACCTAACAGGTAAAATAAACTTTATAATCTATTCCAAGTCTGAGATTGACTCACAGGAGCTGTGCTTTAAACTCTTATGAACAACCTCTGCCTCACTACAACCTCCTTCCTAGAATAATTTGCAGCCATCTACATGTGTCAGGTCATTTCTTCTCAATGAATCTAAATGGTTCAGCTTGTTCCCCTAGTATTTCCATCCTTAGTGAGGCTTTTTAGCTTTACATGCTTTTTTGGTCTGTGTTGAGCATTATTTACCCCTAGCATATTCGAATGCATCTGTGTGTTTTCTGTAGGTCAATTCTCAGTTTTCATGTGGTTACGACATTTTTTAGCATATGAGTCACTGCAAGAAGTACAGGGTGTGCACTGGAGTAAAATCAAGAAAGGACAGCTGCAGTTGATACAAGAGGAAGATACCAATTCTCATGACACTAAATGAACTAATATGGGGACTGTTCAGTTAATTATATCAAGATAAACAGAAAACAGTCAACATATGCGAAGATTAAGGCATCAGGCATGCTCATCAGTCACCACTCCATCTCACTGAAAACAGGGTTGCCATGGCTCTAGCTGGGCCTTCCAGTGCTTGCTGGCAGTTGGGACCTGTTGAGAGGACTCTGCATATGCAAACATGTTCCATGCTTGAGTTGCAGAGTCAGTGTTTCCTGGAAGCATCCAGCTCACTCCACTTTTGTGTAAGGTGAATTGCCAAACTGATGAGGATATATAGGACAACAGCAAACATTTGACAGTTAGAGAAAAGTTACTACTCTGACACAACCACTGTGCACTTCAGTAATTAAGTGAAAACTTCAGTCTTCCAGGAAAAAGTCTTGGGAAACTCAGACACGTGACAACACTACTTGGGAAAAAAGTAATCCCATGTGAAGAAAGCAATGTTACACAGAACAGTGTACAGAGCACTTTCCCTTTTTCAATACATGATTATTATACTGCAACACAAGTTGCTCTGGATATACCTATGCTGGTCAATCAGAAGTGGTATCAAACACTGAGCCTCACTTGTCCATGATGATTAGCTGGTAGCCCTTTTTGTTCTTTCCATGCAAATCCTGGAAATGTTTCTGACAGTAGCTCACTCTAAGGACTGCTTTCAAGGCTGCATGCCTGTACCACACTATCCAAACTCCTTCAACTCTATCTGGGCAGACTTTGAACCCTCAAAGCTCATAATTCCCTTATGCCTCAGTTCAGAGGTGTATAATACTTGTGGTCACTTTTTGTGCTGTAACACTACCACTTTGTTGGCCTGCAACACAGTTCTCACGCTCTCACAGAGAGATTGAACTTGAAAAGCATATATTAAATAATGCCTTGGGCTGCAAAGCAATCACAGAGGGCCCAGAAGAGATCCAGAGGTTATGTTGCATGGACAACAGTATCAGCTGCAGAAGGTGTTATCCTTAAACTGCATGGATACACAGCAGTTACACTACGCAACCGTAGGGTCAGGGACTGCTCCCTGCCACCCTTTATTTAGCAGGATCCTTTAGATAGAGATGATTTTGTTCATACTCTGAACAAAACACTGACCAGCCTATATATACAGCTAAGCTCTCTTCCTGCCCCAAGCATATGACCCCTTTTCCATTCTGGGAATTGCCTAGGCTTAGTCTATCCCACAAACAGTTTGCTTAAATCATCAGGAACTGCTCATACAAGCCAGTGTCATTCCAGGCAACACGTTTGGCAAGAATAACATCATTGCTGTGCTCGTGTCCTGACCCTATAGAGTTTGCCATGTATCCTGTAAGGGTATTAGGCAAGCCATTGCAGGTGTTCTGCTGTGGAAAAGCCAGGAAATCCTGTGTGCTCCATCTTCTTCAAAGTCAGCTGGCAGTTTCCATTATATCTGCAGGCAGATGTGGGTGCACTAATTGATTAAGCTAAAAAATCTCATTGAGCCTTTATCTCTGACAGTGATGGGGTGTGTGAGATGAGCTTGCCACAGCAAATTACAGCTCTAACTCAGTCATTGTCAACACATAAAATACCTGGAGACTTTACAACTGGAAAACCATCTAGAATGTGTTGATTTGTACTTGCTTGGTTTTAAACTTTACTTTGGATGGCTAATAATTAATGTATTCTGTGTAGTAGAGTGCCACAAAGATTTCACCATGTAACTGCACCAATATATTTTTGAGCCTAGGATATTCTCTCAAAGGTGGATAGAATATAAATATAATCCAACAATTTATCATTTAAAATGGAGTACACAGGTTCTAAACACTGAAAAATCAACTTAAATCACATTAACCAAATATAATAGAGAAAAGGCAAGAATATAGGAAAGCCAATATCCTGTTTTAATTTTTGCAACCATCTCAGCATATTTTAAGAACATTTGAACTGTCATACTAACAAGCAATTAAGCAGTTCTAAGATTTGAGACAGAAAAATACAGAGACATAGAACATGAAAGGGTCCATGGGAAAACATACAGGATATATTTTGTGGTACTGTGCAAGAAAATAATCATCATTTAATAAATTAGCTAACCTTCCTACATAACATTGATAAAAATCTTCAACTGAATTTTCTTTGTATAAGAGAGAGAGAAATACAAATCTGCCTTCACCAATGTACCATATATCACTAGTAATCATAATAACCATGTGAATTTTCAATCTCTAACAGTTCTAAATATTGCTATTATGATGATTTACTTAGACCACTTCACTTTGGGCCATCCAGCTGTGGTTGCTTCTGCATGATCCATAATCTAATTTTCAGTATTTCTTCTTCAAATGATGTTTTTATGTATTCTTCATTATATGTTTCACAGAACAACTGTTACAAGTTTATGCCATTGTATTTCCAAATAAAATTTGTCCTGATCTTGTTATGGTTCTACAAATCGGCATTTCTCAGAAAAATGTAACCAGAGTCCATCCATCTGCTTTTATATTTTCTCATTTCACAGTGGATTAAATACAGGTAATGTTTCCCTAGATAATAATAATAGTCATTCAGGTTATTGATGATGTGATTAAGAAAATGTCCTAGTTGTCATCATTATTCACACACAGTATTTTATAAGTAAATGCTCAAGGATGTTCCTTATAGAAAGAGGTCTTGTGCCATTTATTTACCACGTGAAGTTTAGTTCTCAATTAGCTTGTTTTTTAGGATCCCATTCCACACTAAAAAGCCCTCAGAGGCAAAACTGAGGTACAGCCTTGTATTTTTTTCCTATTCTCTTTACCTATTCAATCATATTAATTGACCAGTTTTCTTGGCTGAGAAATTCCATTGGTCTGAAATTAATACAAAACAGAAGATTTAAATAATTCCAGGTTTGGTGTGGAAGAGATCTGCCTGCTCTTTAGTTCACCTTAGGGGACACAGGCCAATAAAAAAGATGCTCTTCCTCTCTCTATGCACATATTCTTGTCAGCTGGATAATGAGTGTAGAGAGGTATCTCCATAAG
>VYZX01027105.1:4942-40979 GCA_013401335.1 Brachypteracias leptosomus
CCTTTGTCATAATGCTATAATCTGACACACTATGTCAACTGTAGCTAATACCTACCCATCTCTTATTTCTAGCAAGTACTAAGAGATTGACTTTCTCACCTTCTTTTTCACTAGTAACTTTTATTTCTAATTTAAATTGCAAGAAGAAATTGCAGAAACCTTCACCTATCTGTCTTTACTTTAGGTCTTTCATTTCTTTACTGAACTTGCTTTATTCAAGATTGCAAATCTTATGTCTTGCACCAGGAGCCTGAAAATTTACTCTTAAAGAGTAAATATGTTTCCAGTTTTTCCATTTATCAGTACCAGAGCATGGAAAACTCAGCTTTATTTCTTCAGAATTTTCACTCAACAATCATCAGATAGTATCAGAGACCAATTATAAATTCCAGCTAGAAAATGACCTTTCTTGCATAAGAAAAAAAAAAGGTGCAAAGAAAATTAGTATCTGGAAAAAACAGGAAGGTGAAAGAAGAGGCTGATAACTTCAGAACTGAAAAAGCAACTTTATTATGTCAGACTTCTTTAGGTCTTACAGAAGATTCAGCTACAGCAAGGTGTCATCGCTTGCTTGGTACATGCCTTTCCTCAGTCATAGTGTGTGTTAAGTTACAAAGGAAAACTGTTACTGAACTGGTACATGAAACACCAACGTTAATTACATCTTGAATACTTGTATAAATTACAGAAATGTAATATAAAGAATAACTGTGTTTTATATGCTGTAGAAGCTTGCTTTGAATTAAATAATCACTGTCTTCTGATTTCAGTGAACTTTGGATGATGCCTTAGGCCAACACAGCACACAAATATTTAGACATGCAGTCGCATGCACACATACACACAAATATATCTTTATGATGTTGTTGATGTACAGATTTATTCATAAGAAAACTGTTAACATTGCCAGAATGAGCAGAATCAGGAGGCATTGCCAGACCCCCAGTGTGGAGTTCTTGCTGAATACAAGCATGAAGCACAGGTAGAAAAAGGTGCTGCAATGGCTAGTGTCTCAGAGTAACAAATCTAACAGAAAATACATAACTAACATGCAAAGGACTGAAAGGGAAAAGACACAGAGGGATTAGAAAAATATGTGCTTCTGGATAAGCACAAGTATTTTTTTCTCAGTTAAAAGGACACATTTTTTAAAAACATCAGCAATAAAGTAGTGTTAAACATGAACAACAACAATTAATTCTACATTAGTGTATACTGTTAGTATTTAAGTTCCCTGCTAGTTCTAGGTTTTGCCTTGATGGAGGGAGATTGTTCCCCTGTTCCATAGTAAAAAACATTAAACATTAGAAATGAATGTTCATTCAAGTTTTACAGTTCTCCAGACATCTTTCTGATTTAAGCAACTTAATTCTGAGAGAAACTAAGTGTACATAGTACCTGAGTCAGATTTTTATTATAGACTGAAATGTAACTGTTCTGATCAAAAATGAAAAACTAAATACTTAGAGTGTCTCATAAGCAAATACAGTGTTTCTTTAAAAAGACATCTGGCTAATCATTCAGAATAACCATTAAATAGTTAATAAAGAATCTTGTAGTAAGTTAAGCATGTTGTTTGAATTTTTGTGTAAGTGAGGAAAACTGAAAAACAACTTATGAATATAACCCTTTCTTTTACCCACCCCTCCCCCTGAAATTCATAGAATTAAGATATTGTGTTCTAGGTCCATGAATAAGCACAGCATGTTCAATATGTCCACAGTTATACTGACATTTGTTTCTAAATCATTTAATTAAAAGTCATTATTGAGAACAAAGGATTCATTAACAAGCTGTACATCTGAACAACCAATGGAGTTGTTGTGTTATGAAGACCATTTTAATTCAAATTAGAAAACTGCACAGATGTGCTGCTGGAAAATATTGACATACTGCAACTCCCTTGGAATGTGATTAACATTTGTGTTAAACCAAAAAGCACATTAAAACCTGGCTTTACTAATAAATTTAGGATTGGAGTAATTCTTTTAATGCTGAACTATAACATCTAAATTGTTATTATTTTTACCTCCGTTTGGGATTATATGCCCTATTAATACAGCCTTAATATGATATGCAATTTATCTTTTCAAAAATACTTCTTTCTGAAAGCAAAAATAGAGAGTAGAATAGAAAAGTGATAAACTTTTTCATTCAAAGATTTCATTTTGATATTTTTGATCATAAGATCAAGCCACAAAAGGAAATGTGCAGTATCTGCAACAATTCAGAACTTCCTTAGATGTCTCCCAATTGTTCTTAACACAAACCTGTGATTTCAGTNACTTAGATTTGAATTTTTAAATCTGTAAAGTGATGAATTTTTTGTAAAGTCAATCACAAAACACTATATGACTGTAATCCCAAACTAGCCCTTTGCCATTAATGAAGAGACAGTAAAATCTATCTAGTATTTCTATGGGTATTATCCTCCCAACCACCCTTATTATCATTTCTCCTCACTTCATAAATTGAGAACTTTCAATAAAATTTCTGGAGTATTTGCCAGCTGTCCTGAACAGTACTTGATATACAGGTTTTGTCTCTTCATTATGTTCTTTCCCTCGCCACAAAGTTAAATGCAAAAATTAGATGATGCACAACTAAGATGGCCACATCACAGTCATCTAAAAGACTAGGGTAATAAATTAAAAATTCTGCATATATTTAGTGTCTTTAGTATATTAAAAGTTTACTTTTGTTTGCACTTGCACTTAGTAAATTTTACTCTCTTGCGTTTTAGTAAATATGTCCATATTCAAGAGAACACAGGTGGAGAAAGAGTGTAATTTCTGTTTGTTTGGTTTTCCCTATCAAATGAATTTGTTATTATTGCAGCTAAATAAAAGAATCTGAATGAAATAAACAGTGAGATAGGAAACAACAGATTAATACTACAATAGCATAGGTGGATAACGCAGACTTTACTTACTAAATACGCATTCCACTTAAAGAGAAACACAGAATGTTGTTTGACAGAGAATAGTTTCAATTATTTGTTTTTAATTTAAAAAGAAAGTGTGATTGTATGAATATTCAAACTAAAATTGATGTTGAACATCCATGCTGCAAAATAATTATACATTATATAGCTTGTCTAAGTTTTGTAATGATGCCTGTCATAATAGCATTTGTTAATGAACTTTTTTATAACTATGAGTAACAATTTTAATACACTATTTCCTGCTCCACATAAGCAATTCGCAATTCAATCTTTACAATAATTCAGGAAAAAAAGAAGCAGAAAACTAAAGAAGTCTGCCTTTCTTGTTTTTTTCACTCAGAGTTCTTAAGGTTTTACTTATGTTGCATATTTCTGATAGGAATTTACTATTAAAAAAATACACAATAAACTCTGTGGTATTATTTGGTACACTCTGGTATTGAAGCATAACATACATCTCCTTCCTTGAGAGAAAACTAATCACATTGTACACGGGTTTACCTTAGATTCTACAACTGCAAATTTATAAACTAGAAATATGATGCAAAATAAAATGTACAGGCAAGCTATAGCTTGATTTTCACCCATACTTAACAGTAAAACATTTTAAAACTCCCTTTCTAAACTGCACATGAAATACACACTTGTGACAGCAAACATTTACATTAGCTGTATTTTACAGATTACCATTCAGGATAAAATACTGCATGGAGTGAAAGTATTGATTTTCTTTTCCCCTTGGAAGCAATGCCAGCTTACTGAAAGCTATCCTTAGGGAAACTTTTATTAAACTTAAGACATGCTCCTTAAAAGAACTAAGTCTTTGTACGTGCAATATTAAGGAAATCTGCTACACAAGCATTTCATAGTGCCTATGTCTAAACATCTGTCAGCCACTTTTAACAGCTCTCTCCAGTAATGTACACACTTAAAATAAAAAAGTTTGATTAAAGATCTAAACATGAATCTAAACATAATACTATACACTATAACTCCCAGCAAAAAAAAGTAGGTTCACAAAACAGCTTTTTATCATTTACTTTCCTCCTCTGTTGTTTCTAAAGTTACATGAATATTTGTATCACAATAGTTCAACAAGCAAAGACAGAATAAGCTTCCTTCTGTGTATTCCAAAAGTACAGAAACAATCACAAGTAGCAAACATAATTTAAATTAAATACTCCCTTCAGGTATGATACCCTCACTGAAGGCACGTATCAACATCCACCTTTGGAAAGATAATGAAGCCCCTGCAAAGCAGTGTAGGAAGGCAGATATAATCGGAAAGCTGCCTTCTGTCCAGGCACTGGGACGTGCTATCCACTGGTGCTCCCCAGAACCACCGCCCAAGAATAAAGTGCTTATTGTCTCAGCACTGTACTAATTGTGAAAAAGCAACCCATGCAGTAAGCATAATAATTATCCAGACAAACAAGTAAAGGCAATCAACAAAGGAATGAAAAGGGTAAAAATACACAACCAGACGAAGCAACCTAAGAATGAAATTAATATTCATAAAGGAATGCTAGCCAGCAGAAGGTCCCTTTCATGTCATGGCTGTTGCATACAAGAGACCATTGTCCACACGCAACAAAATCAGTATATGGAGAAAACTTCATGTAGCTCTGCTGAGGAGAAAAGCTTTTCACTCACAAAACACTTGCCTCTGGCCCACTATTTTAATCAAATAAAATTTTTGGCTCCTTTGCCCAAAAGGCATTTTACATTAAAAACATTACTAACATTAAAAAAGTTGTCTGTTAGGGTCCACTCTTCTCTGAGCTCTGTAAGATTTTTTTTCCACCTCCCTGCTTTCATTTGCAGTTATATAAATATAAACAAAAAAGCCATGCTCATCCAAACAAAGAAAAAATGGACTGAATATGCATATCCTCATTAACTAAATTTAATTATGACAAGCGGCATATTAATCAGTAGTTGCTCCAGTTACTGCATTCATTGGAAGGGAGGAGGACTCCAAATTAAGGGGAAGCGTGGGGGACAATCACATACTGATTAGGAGGCTGCTCACAACATGATACAATACACTTTCTAAATAATTATTCAGAGGAAACAGAATAAAGAGGCAGATTGCTCTATTTTTAAGACCAACTCAAGAACAATTAGCCAAGAGCATGATGACAAGGCTGCTTTCTTTTTTCCCGTGACTGCTTCCACCTCCACATTCTCACACCAACTAGCTTGGAAAGCACTGAAAAATTTGCATTTCACAGAAAAAAAAATTAAAAAAAAAAAAAAGAAAAAAAAAAGAGAAAAAAGGTAAGAAAAAGGAGAAAGAAAAATGCCCTGGTGTCCTTGCTGCTGTTTTAAAAAAGAAGGCCCATGAAACTACAACAGCAGAGAAATCCTGTCTAGCTGACTCTGGTGTTTAGGAGCTCTGCAAAGTCACTGAAGTGAAGCTGGAAACTTTACACACTCTGAACTTTGCAGCACGTGGATTGAAAGAGTGAAGGAGGAGTTCAGAAAGGAAAAAAAAGCTTCCAGGGAGGGAGAAAAAAAGTTATCACACCAACTTACCATCCACCAGGTCCTGGCTGACATGTCATAGCATAACTGCCATTTTATGGAGCTGTCCGATGCTTTCCCTGCCATTACGCTGTCAGCAACCTTCATCAGATGCAGCTCAATGGAAGATAAGACACCTAATCAAGAAAACATCAGCAGTGGCTTGCTGGGCTACATGTAGGCCAATCCTTATCACACTGCATCATGGGAAAAGCTCCTTTATTAGCAAGAACTCCAACCTCACTGATATAAAGACAAGGATCAGGTTTTTTCCTTTTTTTTTTTTTTTTNTTTCTTTATTTTTTTTTTTTATGTCTGTCGGAAGGGATTGGTGAAACTAGCCAGCATTCTTTGTGTATCATGTGTACACCAGTTTTGTATCTCGCAAGTGGGTGGCTAGCTGCATTGCTGGGCTATGCAGACTTAAGTTTATTTGCATTTTTCCCAGTTGTATATTGTTAGACGTGGCTCATGGTCAGCTCCAAGCATAAGAAAGGAGGGGAAAGAAACTGCTCTGACTTGGTATCTCTGCCAACAAGGACAGACTGGTTTCGCTGGCGCGGTGAAGACCTGGTTCAGATGTCACAAGTGTATGTGCGTGTGCACAGACACCTACACACTTGCACATACGTGTGCACAGGCAGGTGCCTTGGGGAGCACACAGGTAGCAGCTGCAGCTGGATGCATCAGGGGTTGCCAAAGGCTACAAACTCTGTTCTCCCATCGGACATATGGAAACAGTTTAACTCTTTGCAATCAGCCTTTAACAAGGAATAGGAAGACTGGTAAGTCTGCATGAGGAACAGGGAGGGGATGTGGTTAGGATTTCAGTGCCACAGACTTTTCCCCCCTCCCTTCCCATGGATGCTCATGATATCCTCTGCTTTGGATGATCTAGCTGGGAAGGGGGAGATGAGGGGGAGGGGAACTGTTTCAGTCACTGCTCCCTGCTGCTCCACATCTATGGGTCATCTGTGTGTTGTACCTACCTCCAGTAGAGAGAGAAGGGCTTCTTCCTGCAGGTTTTCCATCCAAGTTTTTTTCCCAAATGAAGAATTTGCAATTCCCTGAAGGAAGGGCTGCCTTATAAGAACAAATAATTCTGTCTTTATTTTAAGCTGTGGAAAAGGAAAAGTATGCATATAAGCACAGAGAGGAAATCAATAAACCCCGGCTCACATTAGAAGGGGATATACAGAAAGAGAAGGATTTGCCAGTCGTGGATGAAGTGATCAACACTGGTTTTAGTGCTGCGTTGCAGATTCTGTTTGTGCTTTAACTACAAGTCCCTCATTAGCAAAGAAAAAAATTCAACAGAAACGACTGTCTCTTTAAAATTATTACGTTAAAATATTACCTGTAAGCAAACATTTCACACACTTAGTATCTCTCTACTGATCATGTTTTCCATTCATGATCTTCCACATTTTGCTCTGTGCTTTATACTCAAAAAGTCTTTGCAATCAACAAGCTCCTTACGTTTACTTGGCATGATCCATAAGTAAGAATCCAAGACTACTGGAATATGGAGGTACTGCACTATGGCACACACAACACACCAGAACTCCTCATTGAGTTATCTCTTCTTTCCTACGCATGTGTTTGCCTCTTTTTCCACTCTCTCCAGTCTTTTTCCCATCCATGAAGATCACCTCCAGAGTTAATCACTCATGTCACTGATAGTCCACCATAGTCACTGCCATAATGGCGCAACATTCCCAGTGATGCATGGGGGTACCCATGCAGGCACCCCATTGCTGTGGGATGGGCAGTAGGTTTGTGTGGCATGGACCTACAGCCTTCAGCTTACTGTCAAAGCTGTCATTCATGGCCCATTAAATTAGGTCCTGAAACAGTGATAGCATCTAAAGAAATGACTCTCCAAGCAGCTCCAGAGCTCTGATAATAGAACAGCCCTGTAGCAACACGAGGTGCATCAAAAGATTAAAACTGTTTTTCCTTTTCCATGTGTGCCATTGAGGTCAGCTTGCTGCCTCAGTTTCTTGTTTTAAATACACTGATGAGACCAGCATCAAAAAAGCCAGACATAGAATTAATGGACAGTCTGGACATCCTAGTTCCCTAAATATTTGTAACTCTTTCTAGAAGAGCTCTTTGCAATAGATAAGGATGCTTCCCTCTTTTTTGATTCAGATAGGCCACAGTGATAAATAGGAACCTGAGAAAATTTTGGATTATTGCAAGATCTGCCTATGGTCACGTGCTGTGGGATGGTTCAGCACGCTTACAGTGCACAGGAGGTGTTAACTCACTCTGGCTCAGTCTCTAAATCCTCCTCAAACAGGCTGGCTTTGTGATAAACATGAGCCATGGAGAACACCAGCAGCAAGGCTTTATCAAGTTGTTGGTAGGCAGTGTATAATCAGATGTCCTAAATGGTCCCAGCCTGAATCTCTCCCGCGGCCTTCACTAACAGGTTCATCCTCATGGCGGGACTGTGCACAGCAGTCAGCTGCAGGCATGAGATACACCTTGGACAAGAAGAAGGGTTCTCACTTGCACAGATAATCCCTAACCTCAGCTAACAAATGTACTTCCCAGTGCAAGGAAACCTGGGACTAATGTGAAGGGGTAGGTTTTCTGCAGTTTCCCACTCACTGAAGTCTGATTATAGGTGAAGAGACCAACTGCTTCCACTGTTAATCTGCCTTACTAGGGCAATCCACAAATTCCCAACAACACTGTGACTGCTGGGAGTGAGAGCCCACATTTTAGGTAATCATGAGCCAGTTCACTGTGCTTAAAAGAGGATAAAAGTTTTATCACACTGTAGCTAGCTGATAGATCTCAGACTGCTCTCAGACACCCAGTCCACAATCAGATCCAATCTTGCAGCATCCTCTTCTACCAAGCCCCTTGTGATCAGTGGAGCTGTCCCATCCCACAAGAACACAGCTCCTTAAGCTTCAAGAAGACTATGCATCTCCTGTAGGCAGAAGCACCACATGGATATTAGCTTTTGTGGAGCCAGGAAAGACAGAGTTAATGATAAGCCTCCCTTCTGTTGCTGCCTGTTGCCGCCTTGCATTAACTGAGGGCAGAACTGGGATTTCTGGCACCCAGAAAAACAATGCCTGCAGCACTGGTCAGTGTATGCTTCCTATACACGTGCTGCTCCCATGTCTTCTCCTGCCTGCTAAGAGGCCTGCCTTTCTCATAGCCATGTCTGTTGTGCAGATGGGATTTTTTAAATGCTGTAATACGTAGCAAGAGATCTCATTTCCTATGCTACTTGAATATACAGTCATACACAACATAGGGAGAAATATGTAATTGCACAAAATGTTTCAGATTATCTTTTATTCTTTTCAGGAAAAGACAGATTTATGAGGAAATCTTATGGTATTGCTTGTTACATAACAGCAATGCATTTCAAGGTTATTCAAACTTCCATTTTGGTAGAAGAGTGGGGTTTTTTAACTGGAATAACTTAAATTTTTCAAGTGAGCTGGATATTTCAAGTGAATTATTGAAGTGAATTTGACTGATCCATATTTTTTTTGTCTAAGCATCTTTTTCCAAATTTTCAAAGGAACAAAAGAAGACATCAAAATGTAAAATCTGGTAGAACAAAAATCAAGTTCTTATTTAAGTGAACAAGTTCATCCATTTTTAGATCCCTGTCTTCCTAATACATTAAGAAAATAATTGCCAGTCTGACTTATCCCCAAAGCTCTTGGTTTTTTGTAGGGTTTGTTTTCCCCAGGCTAACTCAGCTTTTGACTCTCCTCAATGGGACATTCTCATTTCTTATCCAGGATGGAGCTAATGAAGACCACCACTCATAATGAGCCCTCAGGAATCAATTAGTTTCTTTCTATAAGGTCCCAGCACCTACTAATAGAGAGGCTCAAACAAAGAACTTGCAGTGTGCTGCTCTGGAGGATACGCAGTGCTGGCACGGGGAGACTCAAACTAGTGTTATAGATTTAAGTAATTACAGAAAACAAAATCAATGTTTAGATTTGGGATGATCTTGAAATGTCTTTTGTTTGTTTATTTGGTTTTTTTGATCCGCCACTAGAAAAGTCCTTGATTGTCTTTGGAAGGAAAAAAAAAATCCAGTTATTCTGAAAAATACTTCTTGCTCTTTTAGGTCTAGAACAACATTTCTTTCACTGGTGGATAGAGACAGCCTAGTGTCCTGAGGTTATCCATGATATGTAGAGGCCCTTTCAATGTTGACAATTCCCTTTCCATGACAGCCAATAGGCTTCTTAGCAGACACAGATCACAGCTTGTGCTTCCTAGGAAACTTTTTGTTTAACCCAGCCATTATTGCAGCCAAACTACCAACATTGACAGCATTCAACGAACCACAGCTCACATTCGGGTACTGCCTCCCATAGTTCTCACGCACATACCCATGCATGTTTGCACACACTCATCATGGCTGGGCTGAAGCTGGGAGACCAGCCCCAGCAGTTTACTCAGCCATAGGATGTCGCACTGACTCACTAGAGGCTTTCAGGCACTTGTTTGGAATGTCCCTCCAGTGTTCCCTTGTTTCATCAGGTGCACAAACATGGGAACCCAAAAGGACTGCTGGTCTCCAGAGTCTAACAGCTCTTGGGAGACTTTCACACACTGCCCCTCAGCATGTACTTTTCCTCTTCCCCCTGCTGTTTTCTAGTAAATATTTTCCATTCACAATCATTGGCACATACAGAAGCCATTCACATAAACTCACGCAGAGAGGTTCTTTATGGCATCAGGACTTTTCATTTCTATTAAGGAAGCAGTACATGGCCATAGAAGTCTGACAAACCACTGCTTTCAGCTATGTTATATCTTCTGGAAAATATAAATTTGATGATTCCTCTGTAATGGAGGAGGGGGAATAATTGCTATTAATCTTGCTTAGCCTTTTTATTTTTTTCCATTTGGCATTAGTAAGGAGACAAATAAAGCTTAAAAATAAATAAATAAATTAAAATAATCAAACCATAGCAGATTAGTCCAAGAAACATCTTTGTTGACTGCCAGAGTGATGAAAGATGACATTCTTGTGAAGTCCTTTACTGGTCATTTTATAACAAGACACTTCCCTTTAGCACTTTCTTTCTTGTGGGTAGACATAATTCCTCACTTATGGAGCTCCAGAGTGCCCAAGAAGCGGAAAGGTACCTCCAGGAATGTGAGGAGCTCCATCACTAAGTCACAAACAGTCCTGACTGAGAGGAGCCTCTAGCAGCAGTGGCAGCTTCACTGAAAGTAATAAAGAAGGCTGCTGTGGAGGCTGACTGGTAGTGTCTTTCCAGCACCCCTCCTTTTGCTCTCATAATGAATGCCCGGTAGTCTTCAGGTCAACCACAGCACTTTTGGGGACAGGCAGAAACAGAAGGTGACAGGTGCCACCTGGGGGTGGACAAGTTGTTTTCCAAAGGGCTGGAGACCCTGTTTCCAGGCTGTTGGCATCCAGGAAAGAAAATAATGCTGAACTATTGTTTGCAAGTAACTTTTTGAAGTAATAAATGCTGAGGGCTGACTAACAAAGCAGATATGGCAAAACAGCTAAATGAAAACTACTGGTTTTAAAAGTACACCAATCAAACTCAGAGGCATATATGATGGTTTAATTTGAAAAAACAAATAATGATATAATTCCAATATGTAAAGAGAACTGCTGCAGCTTATGTGTACACTTGTGCGCTATGACAACTTGCAACTTGGGCAGGAGACAGCCAGTGGTGGAGACATGCCCAAAACTGAAAGGTTCAGCTGTATGTTGAAAAACAGCCCCAGAAAGTGCTTAGTTAGCATTACTTTCATGGAAATAATTCATGCACAATAATGGAGCCAATGCACAATAAATCAAAATGCTAAAATTCTAGCATTCTGCTAAATTTAATTTAAAAAAAAAGTTTATGAAATGCAGTATGTGATTTTATTTCATTTCTTAAAAAAATTCCCAAAGGAAAATCATTATTCAAAGATGGAAGTGGAGTTACACTTGACATTTTCAAGAAAAAATTGTTTGGTATTTAAGAATTGTGTGTCTCACACAAGTGTTCTTTATTCACTAAGTGTCCTATTTCATGAGGAGGGTGGCTGTTAGTGTTCAGTATGGGATAATACTCCCATCCATCTCGTTTGTGGATTGGATTTCATCCCTATGAGCCATGCACGAATCATAGAAATCTGAATTGTATCCCCTGAGATTCAGTGCCAAGAAGTCCAGTAATGAATGGAAGTCATTATGCTGGTTGCTAACAATCTCCTTAGAAGAAGGGATAGATTCTTTTCACCTTCCCTTTGAAGAGAGGGGCATACTGATAGGCTTCATCAAACACACTGCACTTTTGTAACTGGATGGTGGAGCAAGCACTTTGCTTACAGCACATCTCCAGTTCAGGGCCTGCTCCTGCTGAAACAGCCTTATCTGCCAGGACCAAAACACCTATGTGGTGCTTGCTGTGCACTGGCATAAGCAACAGTACAATGCAGAGGGCCCTAGGGAAACCAGTGCCCTTCCCTCAAACTTCACTGCAAATCTGGGTAAAAGCAAAAAAAAACCAAACCATCAAAACTGATTTCTCTCCCTTCCTAGGGCACTATAAGCAACAAAGATCTGTCAGCAAAATTTGTCCCTCAGCAGCAACCCCTTACCATTTCACTGCATAGCTGTCCCTTCTACATAACTGTCCCCAAAGACAGCAGTGTTGTGCTGTGCCCTCACAGCCACACCGAGGGCTCCCAAGATGGGCAATGGTGATAGGAATGCTGTTGCCCTTCAAAGTCGGCACCTGCCTCTGGGGCAAGCATACCACTTGTTCTCTTCAGAAAATGTACATGACATGCATATATCAGTTCCCAGTTGGAATAACTGTGGGTGTTCTTTCGACTAGAACTATCCCATTTCTTGCACATCTCACAATTTTTAATCAGTTCTTGATTTCTCCAGTGTAGCTCAGTTTATTATGTGACACAATAAATGCTATAGCATTTAATAAATCTAGATGGTTTTCCTTTATTTAATATGCCTCGGAAATCAATTATCTTAGAAAAAAAGTAGGTTGAGAGATTTTCTTCTTGCGTTGACACATCCTTGTTGCATTTTAGTTCCATTTCACATTCACTCACAGCTTCAATTACTACCAATATATCTTTCTGTGATTTAGCATCAGAAATGGTTTATCATGAGGGGAGGCTAAGTCCAAGGACTTCACTGCCTTTTCTTCCCTTTTAACACATGTGCTCTCTTTGGTTGTAACCAATTAGAGCTGGCAAACTTTTGTTCCCAGTTTTATAGACTTACTTTAGATCTTTTCTACTGATTTTGCAATTCTGTGTTTGGGCTTCTTAGGTCACTCTCCCTAAAGCAAGCAGGTCTGATCCTGAATCCATACTCATCACATATGTTGACTCGGCTGTTTCTCTTCTTCTATCAGCTGGTTAGGTGTGAGGACTACTTTTCTTGGGTAAGGAGATGTGACAGTTGATTCAGGGCTAGCAACCATTTCTCCTTAGCTAGGGATTGTCCATGTAACCTCTTGGTATGGCAGAGCATACTTGGGATGGGAAGAACATGACAGACAGCAGGCTGAGGGACACAGATATTCCCATGTGGCTGAACACCAGCTCCAGGCCCTGTCTGAAAATGCTCTATATTCCTAGGGAAGAAGGACTGGGCATGACGGGTGCCTTGGTTTGAGTGCTGGGCAGGGAGAGGAGAGGGCACAGCTAGAGCAGGGAATATGGTCTTCATCAATTTTACTTAATGAAAGAAAACTCTTCAGGAAACAAAAGTCAGAGGAAGGGGAAGGCACTGTTTCAGATGGTTTCTTCCAAAAATATTTGTATTTAGTTTCTGCATTTCATTCCAATGTTTTTGCTGAAATGACAAAATGTTTTGTTCTTAGTTGGACATCAGGCACAGATAACAGAATCTCCTTGGGTCTGGGAGCATCACGTAATTGTACTGCTGAGAATAACCTAGGTGTATCAGTGTAGCTGGTAGTGGCTCATCTCTAAATGAGACTTATGATTATCTTAATTCCACCTGGCTGTTCAGGTAGTAATGGTTAATGATTTTTTTTCATGCTCTTTCACACTATCCTGCAGTTCACAGCCTGAAATTCTCTTTAGCTTATAAAAAGAAAACTACAGAGGTGGGGATTAAGCCATGTATATTAGTTGGCTTTGTTGCATGACTGCAATTGATCTCACCCAGGTAAGAAAAAGGGGAAAATAGGTCACGACTGGAAGAAAATCTCATATGTGAAAGATGTAGGAGTTTCATTTCCTGTTAGTTCCACTGGATTGATCGAAGTTTTTGATAGCATCTTCCAGGAAAAGGGATTCTCCTTATCCTGTGCTGATAGCAATTACAATCCTCTCCACTAGACACTGGACAAGACTCCTGACCTCACTTAGCATTATGTTGAGCCAGGCCCAGCAACACCCTGTGATGGATGCTAATGCACTACCCAGATGACTTCCTAGCTTCAAGAAGTCAGGATGCACAGTAGGCTTTTAAAAACTTCATCATTATTTTCAACACTGTGAGTCTTTACTGCTGCAGAAGGTTGCAGAGACCGAGTAATTAAGGAACTGAGCATACATCTTCCTTAGCATAAGGACAATTCCTCTTTGATCCTCCAGTAGATGACCACTACTAGTACTGTGCTGGAGGCATAGGAGCAATCTCTGTATGTGAATTTTGCTTGTGATGTCTTGGTGGGCCGTTTTATGCCCAAACATCTATCCAGTTATTAGAAGGTTTGCATCTGTCAGGATCCTCTCTTCAATGGAATGGATGCCAACACATTCCCTCCTACTCAGTCGTGGCTGGCAGCAGGTAAGTTGATACTGTCCTAACAGACATGTTGATTTTAGACTATTATTCTGCAGGTTGGAGCTTGTGGTAGGTGATCCAGGTGGACAAGGGTCAACACAGATGTATATTGCCTGGAGTTTTGGTGCAAGACTAATTGTGGGATCATTGGACCTCAAACAGGTGTCTGTCTCATGCCAGAGGGGAGGGTTGAGTTTTCCCAATATAGGCACTATCTGCATTGAATAGTTTTGAGTATCTCTGAGTCTACAGGCAGGGGATTTAGGTACCCATCCATATGTGCTGAATGTTAGCAATGCCTGGAACTATACTATTGTCATTTTATATGAGTTTTGGTCTGTTTGAATTTTTTTTCATATTCCTGTGTTTCTGTGTCTTCCTTTTGTCCAGTTTTACCAAATAAAGGTTAGAACACAGTGGGTAGAGCATGAAGTAATCCAACAAACTGACAAATCCTCTGCTGCTACATTAGAATTATAACTGAAAGTTCATTTAAGATGCTTTTGCTAAAGACTTTGCTAGCCCTAATAATGAGAAGTGGACATGTGGAGTAACTGAACTGCCTCATCAGTATTATCCTAAATGCAGTCATACTATCTTCCTCACTGCCCCCTTTTAAGCCATACAGTAACATTTTTTATCACATAACTTTTATGAGAAAGCAAATTATTCTTCCACCTACTCCCATAATTTTTCTCCTAAAATGTGATTAACCAAAAGAACACAGTAAAAACCCAATCTTTTCTTCCTTTACTCAGAATCAGCCACAAATTACTATATGAAAATTTGCCATTATTGACTTTCTCAAACAAAAGAGGTGGAATTCTTGATACAATTGCTTTGACTAAGTACTATTCTGTATCATCTGCCTTTCAGCCTAAGTCAAGATCTACTTAGAAGAGTAGTGGTTTTGTTCAGACTTCTCCAAAGCTGCGCAAGTGTCCATACATGCATACTAATTTCAATTGCCAGAGATAATTTTTTCTAATTTTTTTTCTAAGCATATAAATAGGATATATAGAGAGTGGCAAGCCTTAGACATAACATTAACCTCTGGCTTTTCAATTGTCTTCGAGTTCATTTTTCAGAAAACAGCAGTTGCATTTTAACGAGAAGTCTCTGAAGTCTAGGGATATAATTTTGGCTTGCTAGTATATTCAGACAAAGAATAATTTTGCTGCTTTGAATAAGGCATGCAAGCGGTAAATCTGATCTATGGACATGGCTGTGGCTGAAGTTTAACAATTCCATCAATGTTACATCTTCTTTTAAGTGTTTGTAGTTTTGTCAGACTTGAAATGCCTAGTTTTTGAAAAGTCAGCTCTCTAGGAAATTTGCAGGAAAACTTGCAAAGTGTGGACTGTGTATGGCCGCAGGATGCACCTCTCCATACTCAGCAATTCCATGGGGAAGCTCCAAGGAGTTGAGCTTAACAGAACAGAAGTACCTGAGCTGATAGCAGCAGAAAGAATAGAGACTAATCTTCACACACAGGCTTTCTAACAGCAATGCTTCTTGCACCTCTCTTTATATCTCTGAACAAGAAGCATTTTGACATTGGAAAGAATTCAGAGTCACACCTTGGAAGAACAACTCTTTGTGTCTCATTCAGGAAGATCAAACCAAACCAGATGTGCATCTTCATCCCTTCATGTTTCTAAATGACTATCCTTATTTACTTTTATGTTTGCTATGAATATACAGCTAGCCTGCACTCAATTCTGCCATGTTTTGGGAAGGATTTATCAAAACTTTTTCTGTAACAATGCACTTTCTTACATACCACAGGGAGTAATAAAAGAGCCAACATGACTGTTAGAAAGTTTTTGGTTGAAATGTATAGTCAGAATTCTTTGTTTCAAGCGCCAAAATCAAACTGAAATGAACAACATACTTACATTTTGAAATTTCTTCTTGACAATTCTTAGGGCTTAGGGAGGTGATTTCAAGCAATTCTGTTACAGTGGATGGCACATTTGCTACTTGCTTCCTGACCTGCTGTAGTGGACTGTGATCCTAATCTAGCCCTTTGCACTGGGTCTGGCTGAGCTGATTTGTTGATTTTCCCCATACAGTCCTCATGCTACAGTACTGGGAGCTAGAGGGTGTTGATAACATACCTGTGTTATGACTAGCAGTACTCACACAGCACCAAAGGGGCAAGATCTGGGAGGGGATAGAAGCCAGAGAGCTGACCCGAGCTGACCAAGGGAATGTTCCATACCATATGATGCCAGCTTAACTATAAAGGGAGAGGGAAGGAGGAGGATGGGGGAGAATTTGTCAGGAAGACACTTGTCCTCCGAGCAACCACTGCACGTTCTGGAGCCCTGCTTCCCTGGACAGGCCCGACACCACCTGCCCATGGGAAGCAGAGAATAACAGCTCTGTTTGCTTTTGCTTCGTGTGTGTGGCCTTGGGTTTTTTTTTTTTCCTGTTGTTTGTTAAAACCGCTTTTTATTGTAACCCACGGGTTCTTCCATCTTATTCTCTCCCCACTTGCCCTGCTGGCTGAGGTAGGGGAGAGGATTGATAGAAGGGCTTGGTGGGCACCTGTTGCTCAGCCAAGGTAAACCCACCACACCCTTGTAATGACATTTCTGTTGGTTTTGGACATCTCACCACATTTATGGCTATTCTTCATTTTAAATGTAAACATCTTGCATCTTCTTACATAACCTCCCTTCATATTAGACTGATTAGAGATAAATCAATGGATTAGGCATAAATTAAAGATAATTTCAAAGGTTAGTGGATACAGATGCATTATTTTCAATAGCTATCTTCCTTACAAATATTGGAGTGAGTATGATTTTTTTCCACAAAAATTGCTAGTACGTGAAAATGAAGATGAATTTAGTGACAAAAAGATCACTGGTTTTACCTATAAACAGTTTTTATATATAAATAGTTTTAACACATTTGTTTGTGGCCTGCTGTTAGCCTGACAAACCTATACCACGGCACTAACTATTGGGATACTAAGCACTGGGCACTAAGTATTGGGATAATATGTCCCATGCAATCCCACCAGAGACAAACTAATAAACAGACAGGGAGCATTAGTGATAATGAAGATAAAGGCTAAATGAAATAGCATAAGCATGGCCGCAGTGCTGTTGAAAATAACTGATTTTTGGTAGCTGGATCTGTGGGCTACAAAAATGTGGGCTATTTTGCCAACAGCAGTTGTATGTCTAACTTGAGATTTCAAAAAATGCTGTTCAGAAAGTCACTTTGCATGAGAAAATGGAGTGAAATGGCATTGACTTAAAAAGGTAAAAATTGTTGCACTGAAAAAAGCTCCAAAAGCAAACACTTTTTGTAAAAATGTCCCGTTTGAGTTTTTCTAATTAAAAAGCATATTGTTTATACTTTCCATCTAAAGCTAGTCAGCACAAAATTAGATTTCAATAGCAATTAGATTTCATTGAATGGTCAAAGATTAGGTCTTGAAAAAGTCTTTAATTCAGTGTGTACATCTCCTCATACTCACTTAGGTTCAGACATATCTTCACCTTAGAGAGCTGCAAGTAAAGCTTTGTTTATGTAGCAGATACAGAGACACTAGGCTGCTGAGATGCCAAATTAATTCTAAATTCTCATTTAAAAGGTGTGTGATGCTTTGTTACATTCCTTCTACTCTATCTCTTCTCTGAGAAGCTATAGAGGTCACTGAATTGACCCTGTAGGGCTTCTCCATCTAGGTGCTCAGTAAAACATCACCAAAAATGTATTGGGATTTCATAGTTTAGATTTTATGTGAATCTTACAGAAAAGCAGCTCTTTTAGAAGGGATTTTACAAGCGTCATGAGGATGGAGCCAGGCTCTTCTCAATGATGGCCAATGCTAGGACAAGGGATAATGGGTGCAAGCCGGAGCATAATTGGTTCCACAAAACTATAAGGAAAAACTTTTTCGCGGTGAGGGTGACAGAGCACTGTTAACAGGCTGCCCAGAAGGGTTGTGAAGTCTCCTTCTCTGGAGACATTTAAAACCTGCCTGGATGCATTCTTGTATGACCTGCTCTAGGTGGTCCTGCTCTGGCAGAGAGGTTGGACTAGATGATCTCTAGAGGTTCCTTCCAACCCTTAACATTCTGTGATTTAAAAACAAAATAAATTTAAATCTCAACATGATCACCCAAGGCATGCTCATCTGTTATTCTTTATTTTAATCCAAATTCAAAGACAGAAAATAGATACTGTTTCTTATATAATCTTCCTCCTTGGTCCAGATGTGCATCATTGATGTACCGAAAAGTTTATCAGCATGAGCTGAATAATACATATACTTCAAATTCTAGTCACCTACGCCCTCCTGGAAGTTAGGCAGCCCAAATTCCTTATCTGGCCTGTGAGATATTCCTGTTTCTTCTGAAGTAGATTATCCAGGCTTCTGTGACATGTACAATACAAATGTAAGGGTTGGATGGGCCTTTGAGCAACCTGATATAGTGGGAGGTGTGATGATTGTATGATAAGGACAAATATTTACACACCTAATTTCATTCTCAGATGAGAATAAAAGATTTATTACAAAGATTATTGCACAGTTTTAATCTGCTTATATTTTGGGAGACTCTGCACTGCCTTCTCCTAATAGCTTCTCACCATCACAAAATCACAAAAAGTAGCTGTCTGTAAAGAACCATAACTGCATCAGGATAGTGCTATTGTGGTCTCATGAGAAGCAATATTAGGATTAACATCATCAAACACATGAACCAACATATTCTAAAAGAAAAAAAAAAATGCTGGTAAAATTCGCTGAGTACAGTGATAAAGAAAAGGCTGATACAGCTAATAAGGTGAACCTAATTCAAACAATTTGTCTTGTTAGAGCTAAATGTAAAGTTACACATGGGAACAAAGAATGCAGCTAAGTCTGGGGAACCATACTATGAATTTAGAAGTGTAGTGAGCAAAATTCCAGAATGTAGTTGCAGTAAAAAAAAAGACAAATACAATTGTTGAGTGAATCATTGGCTGATCAAGCTTATAGTAGGAAGAGGATTTTACTTCTGTGGGTGGCACTGACCACAATAAAGCTCTTAATAAAATACCATGTCTGTATTCCTGACTTTCTTTCGAATGCCATCACAAGGCAATAAAACTGCTTATTCGTAATGTCCTTCAGCAAGACTGTAAATGCACGTTCACTTAGCTTATCCAATAAATATATGACTGAAAGGCAACTTCATTTTATTTTACAAGTAAGGTTAGGTAAAGAAAATGCTGACTGCTCCAGGATTCTTCCAGTTAGAAAGAACAATACAAGTCCAATACACCCAAAGTAAAAGCTTAAAACTTCAAGTTGGAAAAGAGGACAGTGAAAAACTGGGAATATAAAAAAGTGATAAACTAACGGAAGGATCAGGCTCCCATGGTAAGTGATGAATTTCTAATTTCTTGACACCTTCAAGAACACTATTCTAGGAGACTGCAGTGGAGCTGAATGAAATTATATTGTCTACTTTTCATAAGCCTGGTTAAGATCTTGACTTTACAACTTATTTATGCATCTGTTATGACAATAAAAAGTTATTTCCAGAAAGAAGTTCTGTAAGACACTGTAAATGTTTATGTCTGAATAGAAGCACTCTAGGTTATTGGTCCACCTGCCTGGGCTCTTGAAAGGAAACACAACTGAAAAGGGAGAGGGTAGAAATTTCAAGGTTATCTCAGGAAACCAGTTGTCTGTACTATGATTGATTTCCACATTTTATCTTCTCTCCCCGTATCTCCAAAGAGCATCAACCCTTACAGATATATAATGGAACTAACTAGCATGGGAGGGAAAAGACACATTTCTGTCAGTAAAAGAGTATGAATGAAGTATTTGGAAACACTTCTCAGCAATCAATATCTATCAGAGAATATTAATGAAACTTTTCATTTTGTCTTCTGAGATCACAATGCTCCACTCTGTGTGTGTGTGAAACAGCACACTTACATACTACTAGAATGTGGGGGGTTTTATGTATGTAAGCTAAAAATATGAAATCCTACATAATTACAAACACAGGATAGCTCCCTCCTCCCCTACTTAAATGCTCCTACATATGCAACTGCAGGGAAAAAAAGCTAATGAGTGCTTTCAGGTGATGCTGTTTGCTCCTTAGTGCTGTGGACTGCTGCACTTAAGCACACACCTTCTGTCTACAAAGGTCCCTCCTTCCCAACAATTTACCTTTCTGATGGTGAGATGTGTGCACCTGTCACCCAGACCCTGACAAACCCACCAGCAAATTTCCCATTTGCTTAAATGTAAACTATTCTTTATTTACATGGACTCCCCCTGCCTCTTTAGAACAGTTCTCTCTTTTCCCTTCTCCCTTCCCCTCCCTTCCCCTCTTTCTCCCCTCCTACCCTCCCTGCCCAATCAGACTCCTCAATCCTGAATTTTGTAGCAAAACGGTCTAATTTAGAGATGTGATCAACATCAGCATAGCAAGTTGAACCTACCTACCCACGATATGTAGAAAGGTAATGTATGTGCAATAGAACTTGCAGATTTACTTGTGTTTAATATTTACCTCAAGGCAAAAAGCACAATATTTGTATTTTTACTTAAAGTCCATGTCACTGAGGCATGCTTTTTTTCTGATTGGTTCTCCCTTATTCATTTAAATCAGATGCTGCTGCCAGAGAGTTGCAGTACAAAATTTTCTGAGAAGTGTATTACTCATTGTCTTGTTAAAATACACTCAAACCTACTTCATTTTCATGAGATAAATCATTATTCTTTTAATGAAGTGGGGAAAAGGAGGAATTTCTGATCTTTCTAACTTCCTTTTGGCAGTATGAGGATATGAAGTAAAAGCAGTCAATTGGTGACCTGTCTTAACTGGAAATAACTTTAGAAAAAGAAAGTAAATTAAACAGATCAACTTCTTGAATTCTCTGCTTCTCCCTCTCTAGCCTCATTGCAGCAGCATTATTACATGACAAGGTCATCAGACATGAACATATGGGACAATAAATATATTTTTCTTTTTTCTTTTTCCATCATGTCATTTCATTCACTCTAAAGCTGGAAAATCTTTATTACATAGCATGTATTTCTCCTCCAACTGTAATGATACCATTGAAGAATTTTTTAATATTGTAAATTATAGCAAGTATCAAGTTTGCAACTTTACATAACAAAGTTATATTCAACCTTTGTGATTTTCAGCATCATTCAAAAAACTTTGCACCTCATGTGTCAGATTATTTTGTGGAAATACAAAAAGTGACAGCACCAAATCCTTTATCACCTTTAACAATGTTATCCTTAGCATAACTCTGAGACAGAATGCACTTGTAGTCCTACTAGTAGTGCTACTTTGCAGCAGCTGTGTAGGCAAAAGAAACGAGACTCGGTGCAGTAAAAATCTGCTACCTGGTGCCTAGAAAAGGATGTTGCAGCAGTGAATGCTGGAGTGAAGACACTGTGGAAGTTGTGACTTTGTGAATGGCACCTAAGACGTTCTGGAACTACTAGAGCTAGCAGGAGCACCAAATGTCCCCGAAAATAGCTCTGACTGCAATTCTCTGCCCAAGGATATGCACAATCACTTCCTGCAGCCATGAGGTAGTGATGGCTGCTGCTGTAGTGGGCGAATCCTGACCATGCACACTAGCTGTGTTTAGGATGTATCATCTGAAGGCTTCACAGAAGGATCACCAGTATGCTGCAGGAGGGAAGCAAGCGTGCAGCTCCTCAGACAGAGGCAGCCCAGAGCAGTGCAGACACACTGCTTTGGATGTCCTGGGAACTCTGGGAATCTATTATGGGATTACAGCCTTGGCTGCTGTGTCACAGGATGGGGCAGCATGAACAGCAGTGCTCGAGCAGAGGATTGCAGCTTTCACCTTCTGCACTGCAGCTCCACCCAACTCTGGCTTCAGGCACCCAGGTGTCTTCACCAAGACAACCAGAGGTCATGCAGAGAACTGAAGGCAGACCTTCTGAGTCCCAGACTTGTGGTCTAACCCAGTGTGTTAGCATCCACTGGCTATTAAAACAGATTATAAAATTTCACGTTTGCAGGGCTCAAATTACTGCATTGTCTGCACTTAAACCACTTTGAAAAACAAGAGGAGCCTATTGCCCAAATGGCAGCCAACAGACTGCGGAAACAGGGATTTTGGCTGCAGGAAGTCCTAGCTTCATAGAATAAAAAAGTGAGGTTGTGAAGCACATCCTAACAGCAAGATTATGTTATATTTGGGGATAAATGATTACTTAGGATTGAAAGAGTTGTTATTCCTCAGCAGCACCTGTCCAGTTCATTTTATGCTTAGCTCTGTGCTACTGAACTACAGCTTTTTGGCTTAGTGCATACAAAGCTTGTTGCTATATGTATCTGGTCTTAAACTAATCCTTCAGCAAAAGGAATGTTTTTGAGAGAGGAAGCCTAATGAGAAAAATATTGTGCAACTAGAGGACATACAAAGAATGTGCTGTGACTGATACAAATTCTGGCCTCTTCTTTTTTTTTTTTAAATATGCTTAGCTGTATTTTATTCAGACTAATATATCCTTCATCCTTCCTCAAACCTGTTTATTCAGCTGAATGTCCACAGGGTCCAATTTTCCCTCCAATTGCCCTTGCACTCTAATATAATTGCAGCTCATACAAGTAATTGGTCAGCCTACAGCAGTGTTTGCACGTACTTGTTCATCTGGAGTACCTGGCAGCCTGTTAAAATGAATTTATAGACTCAGCACTGTTGACTATTTTGTTTCACTCAGTTTATAAAAGGACAAAACACATCAATAAATACTTCTAGGAGCTTTAGGCATTAAAAATACTTCAGTGTACACATTAAAATTATTTTTATGGGCAAGTGCGAATAGATCTCTGTTTCCATACATCAAAAAGAAGGCATATACACAAGCCAGTTGTATCTAATTTGTAAATACTAAACTAAATAAATTTCATAGCAGAGATCAACCAGATTTGAAATTATTATGTGAGAAAAAGAGGCTCATTGAAATTTCAGACAAGAGAAACTCAAAATTGCTGGCAGCAGGCAAGAACAGCTTTTTCTGGAATACACAGAACACAGAATTTGTTTTTATACTGCTGTGGAAGAATCAGTATGGAAGTGATTTTTATTACTGTCATTATCAGAATCCGGTTCTTGAGTTGAAACAGAAGATGCAAATCCTGTGCCACAAACTGTCATCACGTAATTTGTGCTCTCTTATTCATGAAGTGCCACAATTCAGCTATTTTAATCATTTTCCTGCAGGAATAACCACTGGTTTTGTTGTTTTGGTTTGTTTTCCTCACTATTCTTTCAGTGGATCTTCCTAGGTGTTTGAAATCTCCCTTCTATTTCCACAGCTGAGACAATGACTCACACCATACCCAGCAGCTTCTGTTTTACTCCTCCCTGCTACATTTTTCTGTGGCCACTAATACTTCTGCACTTCTTTTTACATATCTAAATCCAGTATCACATTTGAAAGACACCAAAATGTGTGAAACCTCTCTGCATTGAAATCTGGCATAAATTTGTATGTACACAAAACAGAAGAGTTGCTGATTCAGATTCATTTCTTTCTCAAAAAGTGTTCCAGGAATGATTATGGATGATCTAATACATCGTATAAAAACACACAAGATAAAGATTAAAAAACAATAATCCTCTGTTTTTTGCAATTTGAAAAATGGTAATTTATATAATTTTTAGTTTATACCTACATCAGAGGTTCCTGCTCTAGTAGGGGTTGTGGAGAACTGTGAAGTCTATCTTGGCCTAAATGTGCCAGAAGACGTCTGGGTCTCCTGTACTTGTATCCTCTGATCAGCATGACTTACATATTTGATTGCTTTTACCTTACATAACAAAAGTAGAAAGAAAAGAAAGGGAAAAAAAAGGGAGGGGAGGAGGAGGGGAAAGGGGGGATGGAAGGAGGGTTAGTGCATCAGTATAGCTACATACACATAATTTAATTATTTTTGCAGGAAATTTAACCAATACTGTAACTAGTGCTGTTATACCCATAGATATTCCTAACAGAGAATGTTTTCAGTGCTTCCACCAACACTCAGTTTTCTCTTAAAAACAAACAACAAAGCTCAGATAGTAAGTACCTCCTCACTATGCAGTGAATTTTCACAGTTCAGTTTTCCAAAACAATCATTTGGGATGATAATCTTGTCACAATAAAATGTATTGAGTAATTTATAAAAGAATCAGGAAAATCTAAAAACAGCTTTGGAAAATATTAGCAAAGTATTTACACAACTTTAAACCTATGTAAATGAAAGCCAGAGGAGAAAAATAAACTTTGATTTTTTAATTTAAAAATAAGATGTCTAAAAAATACAGTACATAAGAAATCTCAATAGGAATGAAAAAATAATCTATGACTTAAATCCAAAAAGGAAAACCAGAAATATCAACTTAAAGTAAAGAAAGAGAAATAAAAGACAATACATTTTTTCTCAGCTGGACATACTCTACCACTTTTACATTTGATTAAAAGAATACCAGAGTAAGTTTCCCTGCTTTGATATCCACCTTATACACTACTCATTCAGGCATGAGCTGTGTTAGACATCATAATTTTCAATAAGTCCACTATAAACATGATTCAGCACTGTTTGAAAACAGTCAAGATCACATAAAGAACAAATCAGTAAAGCTTAATCACATGTCCATATGTGAACTACAAAATTCAGAATGCTAATTTACAAAAATCAGTATTATCTTGATACCTGGCACTTAAATTGAAACAGTTAAGGAGACACAGTGATAATTTTCTATATTCAAACTACACTTGGGAATGTACATGGAAATACTTATCCAGAAAAGTACATAAATTACAATTTAAGTTTCATACTTCCTAACCCAAAAAGCACATGTTCTACTGTGAATCTGAATTATTCTTACAGTTACACAGGCAATAATTTGATGGTTCTTGTCACAACAACTGACTTAATTACTTCACTGTAGTTTGGCAAGACACAAAATGCCATTAAGAAATTCCAGCAGAGCTGAAGTCCTAGGCCTAACACAGCTCATAGATGCAGGTACTTCAATGAATCTTTAAGTTCAAAAGCTCAGCCACTGAGAAAGTAGTATAAAAATCTTTTGAAGAACACTTTCTGAAGTGTTCAGTCACGCAATATGTCACATAAGTACAGGCACTGTATTTAGAAGTACCAGTTCTTCCCAAAAGCTATTCCTAGCATCACTTGCCATCACTCAGTTTTGAAGTCCTGATATTTCAGCTTATTTAGGATTAGATTGAACTTGTTAGTGTAAGAGAAATAACTAATTTTATCTTTGCCGATGCAGAAGACAACTCCCAGTATATTGTCTGCATTCCTAACTAATAAAACTATCATCCTTAAACCTCACATATACAAAACAGTCAACATGAAAACGAGGTGCCTGTAGTAGTAACAATGGCAATTATAGTTTGATATAAACAGCATACCAAGCAGGAATTCGTCACATTTTCTGCTTTAAATAACTTTAAACAGGTCTGGAATAATGTTTTGTAATGATTTTACATTTTCAAACATGTACATTCACTTAATTCGAGATTTTTAATCATAACAAATATTTATAGCATTGTATTTTACATACATCATTTCCTAATGACTGTAAAGCAAGAGATCGCAACTGGACCAATTTTAAAGTTATTTTTTGACACAAGAGCCATGGATCTACAGCTGCTAAATGTACCCGTGGCAGCGTCAAGACATTTTGTGTCAGGTTTAGGTCAGGAGATACTAACTTAGGCAACGATAAGGTAAAACCACCTTGAATTATAAACAAAATAATGCTTAAGGTTACAAAAAGCTCCAGCTGTGCTTTATTAGAGGAAAAAAAAGGCAGCACTTGTTCAAAACCCTTAAAGAGCTGTGACAACTTCTTTTCACATATTTCAGAGTACAGAATCCACACCACATTTCAAATCTCTTAAGAAATTGACTGACTGCTCTCAACCTAAACCCAAATGGAATCAGAGAATTTGCATATCAGATTTTTTTGAATTTTTTTTTTTTTTTTAATATTGACACAGCTTCCCAGGCTGCTCTACCATAGTGTCTATTCTGGTCAAGACATTGTGAATATGACTGCAGGTAGGACTACCCTATGCTGCTGTGTGCTCAGTGAGAAGACAGGAAAAGAACCATCAAAACTGAAAATGAGCAGAGGAATGAACAGAACTCATTCAAGGTACTAACTTTGCTATGGTAGAGAATTCATGACAACAGAAGTGATTTTGTCTGGTTAAATGAGACTCAAATACAGCCAAGAAAGGTCTGATCTCTTACACAATAGTAATTGCTCACAACCAGAATTTCTTCCCTAGGTCAAGGAAATATTTGTATTTGCACTTTGCATTGACCCTTAGAATCACAGAATGGTTCTGCAAGGTCCTTGTGGGTGGCATCCCTTCCCCCTAGCGTGTCAACCACAGTACACAGCTTGGTGTCATCTGCTAACCTTCTGAGGGTGTACGTGATCCCACTATCCAAGTCACCAACAAAGATGTTAAACAGTGCCAGTCCCAGTACCGATCCATGAGGAACATCACTCATTACTGGTTTCCACTTGGACATCGAGCCATTGACTGCAGCTCTTTGAGTGCAATCTTCCTACTACGTAGACAGATCACTGTGAAATATTGAGTGTCAAACAGCAAATACTTTGGGCAAAAGATCCAGAGGTGAATGAGAAGTCATTATCACATAGATTTTATGGGAGACACTACCTGCACCTTCAACCTCTGGGTCACCAACTGAGGTTATTTCAAAATCTGACTCCCTCTTATTCAAACACAAAAATTCATCATGTCATGGTTGTGATTTAGGCCTGACTGACAACTCAGCAGCATGTGGCTGCTCACTCACACCTTCCCTCTGGTAGTATGGGGAGGAGAATCAGAAAAAAATGGTAAAAAACTCATGGGTTGAGATAAGAACAGTTTAATGGGACAACACGAGAAGAGAAGCAATAATAATAACAATAGTACTAACAAAAGAATACACAAAGTGAGTGATGCACAATGTAATTGCTCACCACTGAGAACCTGATGCCCAGTCCATTCCCACGCCAAGATCCCTCCTCCCTTGGCCAACTCCTCTGTTCTATACTAGGCATGATGTCATACGGTACCAAATATCCCCTATACTAGTTCCAGTCAGTTGTCCTGGGTGTGTTCCGTACCAGCTTCTTGTGAAAATTAACCCTATCCAAGCCAAAGTCAGGAAAGTTATCAATGCCAAGAATCAACTACTCAGCAGGAAAACTAAGTTAGCCAAGTTAAGCAAGTCATCTGCTTAAAACAGAGTTTCTAGAGATCTGGGATCTCTTATTGCAAAGGTCCTTTCGAGGATTCACTCTAGTTAGCAGATCATAAAATCTAAGGGCCATCAAATGATAATCTCAAAAGGGGATAAAATGAGCCTCTACCTCTTACTTGACCTGATGCAGCTGGAAGATAATAGGTTGAGGCCTACCAGGATTGGAAAATGCACACCACGTGCCCACTACTCATTCAATTTAGTTAGGAGCTATCAGAGAGCTAAAAAGTGGCTATCAGGTATGTCTAACAGCAATTTATACTGAGGGCAGAAAAGAAAAATCCTTTCGGAGGGAAATGGTCCAACTGAGAAGGGACAGGTCCTGAGAAAGGTATGCACTGGGTTTGTGCTACATATATACAAACCCATCTAAGATCATTTTTACCAGCATTGCTGGACAGCTACAATCAATAGTCAGTCAGATCACTTCATTGGATTCAAACCTTTGTCCACAGACTTTAGCATCAAATATGAGATTTTAGAGCTCAAAAAAAGCTGGTAATTTCTTGCAGTGCAAAAACTGGAATAGTACCTTTGCCTTCTGACAGTTAACTTTCAATCGGTTACAAGACTATGAATAAAAGTGTATTTCTTATACACAGTGCTAAAAATACCAATTTATTATGCCTTCACACATAACACAACTGTAGACATACAGGATTGAATGAGAAGTACTAGGTGGTGCTTATTAAGATCCATGTTGTTTTACGCAACTCTTATTCTTCAGAAAGTACACTTAGTTTTTACTTTAGGAATAGTTTATAAGTACTAATACAGTATTACTGATGGTAATATATGTAGAATATGCAACATTTTTTGTCCAGAACTATCAAGACTCTACCATACAAAGAGTCAAATGAAATCTCGAATCTTAGATATTATTAGAAGATAGCAAGGTAGCATTTTTCAGTTCTACCAGGAGCTACCTGATACTGCAAATAAAACAGCTACTTGCAAATTTTTTCAGGCTATTTCCCCTCAGGAAATCAAATATTGCTCATAGTTAACATCCATTGTGCTAAATACAGCATGTGTAGTTCTGATGCTTCTTAGCATGAAGTTTGCTAATATTGTCCATAAGATTTTTTAAATGGGTAACAATGACAAGCACTGATTAATCTTAAGAATGGAGTTTCTACTAAATTAAAAAATAATGAAGGAGAGCTGTAGGGAAAGAAGTGGGATTTCAAAGCAAAGTTTCAATGGGTTTCAAGGATTTCAAGTTAGATCATAGAAGTCCACCTGATCTTCTGCAGGAACAACTCTTTTTGAGAATGTTTCAGAAACAGGGCTTCAGTAACATAATGACAAAATAGGTCATTGGCTGAAATTTTAAAAAGTATTTTGATTCCTTTTACACTTTAAGGGAGTACTTTTATACTTTAAGTGTATGCTTTGTCATTCAAAGAATAAAGTTCTCCTAAAAAGAGAAGCCTCTCCAAATTCTCCCTTCTCTCTTCCACACTCAGAAATGGGATACAAAAAGAAAAAGCAGTTGCCTTAATCATAGTATAGATTGAATCCTAGTGCTAAGGATGAATGGGAGACTGAGAAAAAATGTACTTACCAAAAAAATCCAGCAATACAAAAACATCTGAGAAATTGTGAATCTGTGAAATTACCATTTTCATTTGAGAACCAGGCAAGATTTTTGTGTACATCATCTACTTAAATGTGCACTTAGTACTTCAGCCTCAAGGTGCTTCTTTTGGTCCTTTCAATGAGTACCTTGGAATTTGTGGACTTCTAAACTTTTGATCTGTAACTGAGAGCCTGCAAGGAACAATAGGCGATTCTGAGGGTGTCCCAGACAAACCTGGCTGGTGGCATTTCCACTACCCACGCAACCCACGCTCCTGTCAACCACCACATCACAAGGGCAGGGTGGCCGAGGGAGGACAGGGCAGCTCCCCCTGCCTCGGCCACCGCCTACGGTGCCTTTGGGGTGCACTGCACCCCGGCTCCGTCCACACCAGCACAACGTCCTGATGCTGGGCACCTTCTTTTGTTGGACACCACGGGAACATTGCACACCACTTGGCTTCTGGGCCGCTTGTGGATTTTTATCCTCATAAAGTAGGCAAAATCCTACTATCCTATTATTGCTTTACTCTACATCATGTAAGAAAATGAAATGCACTGTTTATATCTACGATTCCTACAGTTGAGCAGGTTCCATCTTACAGACTTGGTTCTCCAGGTACAGCTAAATTAACTGAAATAATTATATTAAAAGCCAAAATAATTATATGCCCCCACAGTGAATGTAATAATAATAGTTAAATTCTTCACCCTCTTTCTTAATAAGCCTCAGAACTCTATGATCTGCTGCCTTTGATAATTGATTAGCATGGAAAACTTTTTAAAAATTATGCTTTGCTCATGAAACATATTTAAATATTGGCATGTTAAACACAACTGCTATTATCCCCCTATGTGTTTCACAGAGACTATAATAGTGGAACTCCTTAAAAAAGGAGAATTCGGACATTACTTTATAACATATATGCACATTCTTTTTAATTCCAAGCACTGCTCCAGTCTTTCCATCCCCTTTCCTCAAGCTTCCTTTTGTTTAAATGCCGTTGCCAATGCCATCTTAAAGAAAGTCTAAACTAACATCTAAAAATGCCATGAGAAAAACGGTTGAACATTAGGCTTGAAATTTAAATGAAGAAAATATTGCATCAATTTTTAAAAGGAGAGGGAAAGTATAGCTGGTTCAGATGACAGAAGTTTACAAAAGTTCAAAATTCAAGTGATTTTTAAGAAGCACCTTTTGGAACTTTCAGTGGATCATCAAAATCTGTTAATTCAATAAAGAGACAGCCAACAAAGGCAGTAACTGTATTAAGATTTTAAAAGAGCTGACCTATAAATTCACTGTGAATGCCACTCATGACAAATCTAGCCCTTCCTTTTGAATCAACTGTTCAGAAAGGAACTGTTACTCTCTCCAAGCACAACCCACATACATTACACTCTGGCTTGGTGCCTTTTATTATCCTGCTGCATGGCTGTCAGTTAGGTGGACCCTACTCTTGCCAGAATAAACAAACACAGTAAGCAGCATGAGTGAAAATGCTGAACCTGTGAATTTCTCATAAAAATACACAGAACTCATCTCATGCTGGTATGTGGGTATCTAATAAATTACATAATTTTTCCAGATACAGCAAAGATGAACCAGTGCTTTGAGAATTGTTGTGATTTTACCAGATTTAACCTTGAAGATGCTTTCTTTGGTTAACTACTTCCATACTTAAAGGGCCCACAACAAGCTATTGTACACCACCATAGTATCCTATTAAATCAGTTAATATATTTGACTATACATTTTAGTAGCAAATATCTGTATTCATGTGTAAGTATTTGAAAATATTTTCACATATATTTCCAATATACAAACAGACCAATTCCAGCTCATCACAACTAAACAGAAGTAAATACAAAATTTATAACTTTATTCACACTATACTCTTCTTTATGGTACATTATGTTAACTAATTAAATCTGCATTTTAAAAAAAGTAATCATTCCGGTATTTGCACCATACAACTTCTTTGTTGAGTTACTGCAAATAAAACCTTGGAATATATGGACAACATGCTTTCTATCTGCATATTTTACCCTGGAACACTTAATTGCTTTTGTTGACATAAAGACATGAATATTTTTCACTAAGTTAATATGCAGAAATATAACTGTAAAATATAAGATTTCTCTATATAAACACATACATTTATATGTATTTATAAAAACCTCTCTGAGAAAAGTTTAGGAAGAAGCCTGCCTCAGTTTTAAATGTTACCTTTCGTAATGCGATGCTGCAGGATTAGTATTGCATATCATTAAAAAAATGGCAGTACCAGGGAATTTTAAACACATGTAGCAGAAAAAAAAGACATGAATATTATCAAGACAGACGTACTGATAAAAATACTGAAAAAAATTCAAGGCAGAATATGACTTTTAGTGGAAAAGCTAACAATCAATGTAAACTTCAGTGTTTCCTACCAAAAAAAATAATCAAAAGAGCCAGTATCAAACAAATAGAGTAAGACCGCATTCCCGTCATTTGGTTTTGGTATTAACCTCAAAGACTAAAGAAATCTCTTTGAAAAGCTAATCTGAAACAGTTGGATTCAATGACCTTAAATTTCTTTTCAAACCTAAATGATTCTTTGATTCTATACTACTTGTATTAATTTCAGAACAGAATCAAGACCACTATTAAAATAAAGCCTGGGGCACACTGTGATGCCTACAATCGGTGGGTGGATTTTAACTGACTGTCATAGTCCTATTATCATAAAACCTGTAGCGCACTTCCAGCATGGAGGACCCATCTGTGTCCACCATCCATCTGTTTAGATGTGATTGGCAAAGTGGTAGGGTCTGGCAAGTGGTCGTCTCTGCCTAAAAGGAATAAACCACAGGATCTTCCAGTGAGTGCCAAAAACTTCTGAGAAGGTCTGCTGCCACGGCTTTTGGAGTCTCGATCTACGGAAGATAGCATTATTAGTGAAAGACAGCACACCCACAGTGCACTTCAGTCAGCTAGAACAATGCAGGTTGGCTGGGGATCCATTATTGGACTCTGATGAATTGTGTCCCAGCATCACAAATACAGCTTTTCTTTCATTATGGCACGCAGCTGAGACTTAACTTGGGAGAACAGAAACTATCTGTGTCGTCAATCAACCAAAGGCAACTTCTGAAGCAGAGAAGAACCTCAGAATCAATGAAATGTATATCAAGACACAGCAGAAAGTGTCTTTTGATCTGTACTTTCAAAAGAAAATATAGTTCCCCTGGGTTTGGGTAGAGAAGCAACTGGGAATATTGTGAGGCTACTTTGTGTACAACAAATATTAAAAGATTAGTGAGCTGCTGCTAAATAAAGGAAGTACAGGGCACAGTACCATGTAAAACAATCCTAACAAAATGCCCTCAGTTCCTATCTCACACAGTTAAAAAAACCCAGCTACTCCTTTAACCTTTTGGCAAATAAATGTAGAAATTCTACAGCACTTACATGTCTTCACAACAGTTTGACATTTTTTCTATAGTAGTAGTGTCCTGTTAAAGAAAAGAAAACACAATGAAAAAGTATTTCTTTACATTCCTAACTGTTAAAATATCATTATGAAAGCAACTAAATAAAGCAGGTAATTGATTCTTAGCATCCACTGCTTTGGCATTAGTCCAGTAGGTTACATATTACTCATACACCATATTAGTTTTAAACAGCTGTGAGATTGTACATATGAATTTATTCAGTCAGTTAAAAGATTTTTAGAAACACAATGTGAAACTATACTGTGTAGTTTTGCTACAGATGTGCATAGCACAGAATATCAACAAAACCTTACATCATTAATACAGCTAAAATTAATCCAGATATTACAATTAATTCACGGGACATCCAGAATTAATGTGTGCAAGGTACAGTCTTGCCATACTTTCTAAAAGCACCCATTCCAGACTTGGAGTAGTCCACTGAGATAATCATAGGAAGATTTAATAAAATGCAACTATTAATAGATGTAGTATTTTGAAAAGCAGTAGCTATTTCAAACTTTTAAAATACATATCCTCATGAGTATTACATTGCAAACAGCACCACTAGGAATATACCATTAGTTTCCATAGTTGATACAGGTAAATACCAAATATAAAAACTATTCTGTGAAAATATAATAAAAACTAAATAACGTGAAGAAAGAAGGCACACCTGCAGCTAAATTGAATTCACACTTTACTTTTCTGAACACAATAAACAATGTTAATTAAAATTACAATCAACCATCACAAACTTTTATAATTAACAAGTTAATTTAAGCTTAGACGATCATCCCCAAATAAAACTTTTTAAACTACTAACAAAAGCAGTTTCTTCTCACTTCTGCACTGTATATTTAGGAAAAAAAAAATCACTTTGTATCACTTCAATTCTAATTGTGCAAAAATTGCGTTTATATGCGTTTACAATGCACATTAATAGTTGATTATGTCCCCAAATCAATCACAAGGTTCAAAATACAATAATTGAAATATTTCTCTTGGTTCTATCCCCTTTTCATGGCAGCCTGGTATTTCCCTTTACTCTTCATTGATTTAAGCATGCAAATAATGCACCTGTCAGATTACACTAGTATTTCAATGAAACCGAGAGCTAGTCCCTGTTGTTCCAGCCATAAAGAGACACAAGGGCTGTGGTCTAATTAGGCTTCGACTTCATTGTCATCTGAAAACACTACCTAGCAATAAAACCATACTGTGTTCCTTGATTGTTCCTGCCATCACTGCATCCAGTTCAGTGCAGATACTGCTGGGATTCTGCCACCATCTTTCATAAAGCTTTGAAGGGAAGGGTGAAATGTGAGTAGGAGATAATGTACAGGAAGCTGCTTCCCCGCTTCACCAGACATTGGTGGCCTCAACTCCCCTTGCCAAATTTTTTCCTTCTAAATCTGCTTCCCAGCCCTAATAAGTTTTGTAACAGGATCCCTAACCACATGCTAAACAGCAAAAGTCTTAATTCTGCCCACAACCTACCCAGCTGAATTCCAGACATGCTATGGCAAAGGAGAGAAGTCTCCTCTTCACACTCCAACCCACAAGGATGCACAAGTTCTTCCCTGTTTGTGCAGACAAAGCATGCCCACAGCAGACTACACAAATCATTCTGGACCCAGCTGTAGGTGGATTTGAACCACTCAGTGGTGAGAGAGAACAGGACTGGAGGCAGTACACTGTAAATACTGTCTGTTGTTCAGATTCTCATAGAAAAACTGCTTCCCCTCTCCACCTTCTGGGCCTGTCTAGCATATTTCTCCTCCTCACTTGCCACAGGTGGCAGGAAAGCATTGCAAGTCACAAGCCATTCTTACAGACCACAATTGATTTCTAGCTGTCAAAGGTTTATGATATCATTTCATGAAAGGAGCCTTAAAACAGCTTTGGGTACAGAAGTAACATAACAAAATAATACCTTAAATATGGCTTTTTACAATGCCAACATCTACTTTAGAATACTTCTGCTTTACAGCAAAGGAATTCAGACTTAGCAGCAAATCTTTTGTAGCTTCACAGACAGATTTTAAAAGCAGTGAACTAGGGCTGGAGAGAATGGGAGGAAACATCTCCCTGAAGTTTAGTGGCTTAATAAGTGCTGGTGACTGAACTTCAGAAACCAAATTCCCCTCGGCTTCCAACCTGCAACACTGCTGCCAAACAGTTGGGATCTGAAATGTATTTTCATTTCAGAGTGACCCAATTTACCTTTTCACATCAAAGTGAAACTTCACAGCACCCCAGGAAACTCAGTAGCCCCTCTGGAAACAGGAGAGGAAGGAAAGGGAGAGGACCACAGATGAGTTTTGGGCACTTATTTAAGGCTTTCTTCGCAGATAGATGAATTTTTCTTCTTTTGGAGACAGGATGACCAGAATAACCACTATTCTTCTGAATGACAAGGTGTTCTCTTCATTAACTCATCTCACAAATGGCTTTCAACTAGAATATCATCTCTCTTAATTATGCATTTGACATATACCAAGGTTTTGCTACAACATCAGTATTACTGTGTTCAGCCTAAGAGGCTTTGGCTGTCTGCATCTACTATCAGCTTGGATTACTATTAATACAAATAGAACTCTGCTACGATTTTTTTTTCCAGACTTACAGCTAATGCTGACATTAAAATCTTTTGCAGAATTTGCACTCATTCAAAAATTGAAAATTACCTGGTGTGAGCAAACGCGGCATATCTATTGAGTCCTAGTAATCTCTATCTCCAAAAATCCCATAAAACTTACAATTGTATACAAGATGAAAATGTCTAACCCACAACTCGTTAATTTTACATGATGGGTCATCTGGACCCCCAGTCATCATCCAGATTGGAAACAACTATTGTTCCTGCACCTGGTTATTCAGAGACACATACCAACTGACAAGCATCTTAAAGGAACTAGTAAAGAAAAAATCATACCTTAGTGAGAAAGGCCAAAGGAAATCAGAGGAAATAAACACAGCAATCATTAACAACATAGCACTTTAAAACAAGGGTTCAGATTCAGCTGAGAGGATGAGGGATGTTTTTTTGCTTTGAGGGCTTACTACAAGTCTGTAAGAGCAGCTTGTCTACTCTAAGTGAAGCGAGCTATTGCCGCAGCTAAGACTGTTATGAGAGGAATGGGGTGACTTACGTATGTAAAAGCACCGACTGAATTCTGCAGATCAACTTAAAATCCATTTGCAAGTGAGTGCACCTGTGTTAGCTGCTGAGAGGAATACATCTTTCACATTTGTATTTTCAATTAGCATAACCAGCTGCCAGAAAAAAAGTTTTTCCAAAAAGATTGCATGCACTTTTAACAAAACATGCTATAGGATGGGATTCATCATGAACTAATT
>VYZX01027106.1:5697-23387 GCA_013401335.1 Brachypteracias leptosomus
TTCCATTTTTTTTTAACTTAATGGCAAAGAAAGTAAAACAAGGATATAGGAGACTGACTCATATTCTTTAGATATATTTTCAGAAAAATAAAACATATTAAGTTCATGCTGTTTATACAGATAGAGTCTATGTCTGGCTTTGCTTAATATTTTCTAGTTGGGTTTTTTTGTTATTGCTTTTCATATTAATTTTTCACACACAGGATTTCAGTCTGTATTATCCTATTCAACAGACAGCAGCCTACTGAACTACTTTATTTTAATGCATTAGCATTTCCCACTGGTATTTTCTCAGCGGAAAAGTATTGGATAACATTGGTATGGTTTGCCAGCCAGCTAAGAAGCATGGCTGGGGCAATGCCTTGGGGGGCTTACCTTTCACTGTCTGTACTTGGACTTGATCCTTTGACGGCAGCAGAATTGTAAAAAGTCTTGAATTTATTTTCACTGTGACTTTAAATCAGATAGCTTCACTTTCCATGAGAAACTATTAAAACACCTCTGTTTTTACTTTACATTGGACTGATGCCTGCAGATGCTGATGTCCTGCACATGTCCTGCCTGGGTAAGTGGATAACTGGTAGAGCTCTGACAGGTGGCCCGTTGATACAGGGTTACTGCTTTACATTTCTGATGGTGGGATACAGCAAGGAACAAAACTAGGGATGATTTTCAATTCAAGTGAAGTTTTTCTTTGTGAGCTAAACACAGTTCTGTGGAATTCATAGTTCCTTTACATTGTTGTAATTTGCTCCCTGCAAGTGAAATGCAGAAGGAGAGACTCTCCTAGAAGGCATCAGGGAATCTGGGAAGCTTGGTTCTAGGTAAGCTGCCTACCATAACCAGGAGGAAGAAAAATGAAGCACAGTTCCACAGCCATAGATTTAAATGAAATTATTTTTCTTTCCTAGGGAAACATACCCTCAGCAGTTACTATTTCTAACTGCCGAAGTTGTGTTTAACATTGGCAAAACCTTAGGTTTCAATCTCTGTAACTTTCACAGACGTTCTGAAGTAGATTGACTTCAGCTGGACTGTTTCCAACTGCACATCACCATGAGACAGGGCAGAATCCAGCCTTCAGGGAGGGGAGCAAAGTTCCTTTTTCAGGTTGAGAAATTATTTATCTTTGCTTCATATATTGTAGACGCAATAGAAACAAACCCTTATTTTTTTAGTAAAGACAACATGCATTATTAAATAGAGCATCTATTCATATGTTACACTCTTTTATTTATTAATTTCACTTTTGCAAAGTCTATTCACACACATCCTTTGGGGGTTTTTATTTTAGTGAGGTGAGTAAAATGTAATTGTTTTCTCATCATCCTTATCCATTATGGTAAAAGGCCAGCGAGTACATTTTGCTTCTCTGCTCATAAACTTAAAAGAACATTTGCTTGACTGATTTTATCATTTCCTCAGACTTATTCCAACTCTGTTCTAAGTATGGATAAGTAATAACATAATTGTATCAAAGTTCAAGTAATCAAATGTGTAAGAACAATCTGAAACGCATATGTTCAATCTCAGTAATGTTTGCCGTTAGAACTAACATTTTCCTTAATTCTGTTGCTCACCCTCCCCTGCCCTCAACCCAGTTCTTATTATATTTTCATCTATCACAGCCCAGATCTTATTTTACTTTTGTCTATCTCTTAATATTTACTCAAATCTATTTCAGGTGAGAGTCTTGGTAGATTACCCAAGAGATGAAAAAATACAAGTTGCAGGAAGAATATTCTCCCTACGCACCTTGTGGGAATGCAGACTTCCATGCAGCTGCTATTTTCAGTTTGGATACAGGAACAGTGTTATCCCAAACTTAGAAAGGTGTTCGGCTTGTGCTGTCTCTGCAGGAAACATGCTGTGTTTCCATGTTTAGCACTGAATCTCTGAACTTTCATGCTTCAAGATTCCTGTTGGCCTGGGGAGGCTTCTGAGCGGATGATGATTCTGACCCTCTGTGCAGTTCCTTGGCACACACTATGTGTAGTGCCACTTTCAGATGGTTTCACAGAAGAACAAATGCCTCAGGCTCCCTGGGTATGCCACTTCTGATGAAAGTAGGATGGAAAATGTTTGGGTTTTTTTTTCCTTTCCTCCCCTACTCAATACAAAAGGTAACTGGAGACCATCACCTTGGGGATCAGCATGTAGTCTATGTCACTGAGGACAAGAAATGAAAGAAAGAACAAAGCTGAAGCTCCTTGTTGTGGTGCTTAGCGCACTGCTCTATGTTATCCATGGCATGGGAAGGATATATGTATGTATGGACATGAGCATGTGATTAGATTAAACTTCTAAAGATAGCGTGCACATTTTCAATCTGAAAATGGTTATGTGTTTTGTGTGTGTATGTATACATATAAGCTATAGAGCCATGATTTTATCTTTGTTTAATATCACTTATTATCCAAGACTTAACTGCATTGGAGTGACACGGCTCTGACAGCTCTTTGCATATGATGTTAGCTATGAGGGAGTAAAAAGTGACATAGTCTTGGTAGTAGCTTGAAAAAATAACCTTGCACCCTTAATCAGGGACTTTACAAATTGAGTTGTGCAGAGGCTGGCTGGCAAAGTCAACCTGTAACACTGGCTGAGGAAGAAAGTATGTGCACAGAAAAAGTGCAGAGCTGGGAGATCCAAGAGAAGCAGAGGAGGAGACACAGAATATGTGGCTACCGGGTAATCAAGTAAAGAGATGGTGATGATGAGGTGGAGGAAAGGGCCCAGTCCTGTGTGCCCTTAAATATGTAGCAGTTCTGCCAATGACAAGCTGAGAGTCTGTTGAATGAGGAATTGTCAGGGGAAAGGAAAAGGTAAAAACACCCAAGAAAATAAAGAAAAGGAAAAGAAAAGGCAGGGGGAGATTTTCACATAGCAAAATTAGTGCATGAAGTGTTTAAGAGAGAGATAAACAGAAGGGTGTGGGAGGAAGAGAAAAGGAAGGCAAAATTTAAAATTTCTTAGTTGCAGAACTATCTACATTTTTGTTACTTATTCCTCTTTGGTGAGCAGCTACCATATTGTGAATATGCTTAAATATCTAGTAGAGCAGAACTTGTGCAACTGAATGCACTGAAGTATAACTGACTGGAAAGAAAGAAAGAAAGAAAAAGTGACTTTTATCTTTATCTATAAGGCTTGAATAGATGAGGAGATCTTCTTCTAGAAGAATAATATAGGCAGATGATATGGAGGCAAAGTAGCCAAATGACCTATTCAAGGTCATCTCATAGGCAACAGGCAGAGCTGCAAAGCTTGGAGTTATGTTGCACAGTGAATGAACTCACAAATCTGACAGAGGGCTGGCATGCTTTAATCCAGTTTTGTGTTTTCTTTCTCTTCAAATGAATTCCAAACTTCATGATGTTGCTTTTTCTCTTTAGAAACTTAATTTAAGAATGAAACAGATATTCCAGTGCTTTCTGAAGTCTCATAGCACTGCCTGAGATGATCCTTCTCAGTGTATTCTTCCCATTCAAAACATGATCCTACTAATTAAGGAAAATCCCTCTTTGCTCTGAAACATGACTAGAAGTATATTAAGCTATCTAACATAGCTTCGGTAACATGATGATTCCCAGGAAGTGATACAACAAAGTAATTCCTTCCTATGGAATTTTCTTGCAATGTCTGCTTTCTATAGTTATAATGGTTAATATTTCTAAAGGCAACAAGTAATGTAACCATCAGGCACTGGAGGCCAAATGTAAATCTAATGTAAAAAGACTAATCAGAACTTCAAGTAGAAATCAGCTTAGAATGTAACTTGAAAGAGGATATCTGCAAAGAAGGGTCAGATGAACAGGTATATGTAAGTACCTCTCACTATAGCAAACAGTATCTGATTTAAACAGTATTTGTACCTTCAGGTTAAAGCATTAGGAATTTATATTAAATAAGTCCTTTGACAAAGTGTGATTAAGAGCACCCTCAGTAAGTTTGTGGATGACACCAAGTTGGGAGGGAGTGTTGGTCTGCCAGAGAGTAGTAAAGCTCTACAGAGAGACCTGGACAGGCTGGATCAATGGGCTGAGGCAAATTGTATGAGTTTCAATAGGGTCAAATGTCGGGTCCTGCATTTTGGTCACAACAACCCCAGGCTACGCTACAGGCTTGGGAAGGAGTGGTTGGAGAGCTGTCTTACAGAAAACGACCTTGGTGTATTGACTGACAGTCAGCTGAACATGAGGCAGCCGTGTGCCCAGGTGGCCAAGAAGGTCAATGGCCTCCTGGCCTGTATCAGAAATTGTGTGATGAGCAGGAGTAGGGAAGTGATCCTGCCCCTGTACTCGGCACTGGTGAGGCCCCACCTTGAGTACTGTGTTCAGTTTTGGGCACCTCAATACAGAAAGGACATGGAGGTGCTGGAGCAGGTTCAAAGAAGGGCAACAAGGCTGGTGAAGGGTTTGGAGAACATGCCCTATGAGGAGCAACTGAAGGAGCTGGGGCTGTTTAGTCCGCGGAAGAGGAGGCTGAGGGGAAACCTTATTGCCCGGTTCATTTCAGAACTTCTGGTTCAAATGCTGTCGGCTCAGGACTACAAGTGGTAGCTCCTGAAAACAAATGTCTTGCCAAAGTATCGCTGTCTCCTTTCCAAACAAGCTGAAATTGAACCCAAATATAACCACTTTAAGACTGAAACATACAATTCACTTGACTTGACCTCTCATACTAATAATGAAATAGAGTCATGAGAAAGAAATTCAATATCTCCATCTCCTCCAGCCTAAGAAGGCCTAATAGATATTCAAACATAAACTAAATTTTGAAGACATTGGTTAAAACACTCACATCATTTTAGAAAGAAATGGAATTTTCATTTTTCAGATGATAAATTCCAGTTCTGTGTTTACAACCACTGGCTGTGAGATTGTTTTATTTTTGGGGAAGAAGGATTTTTGAGTTTATTGGTCTGACTTTGGAATTGTGTTCCTGTAAATAAATGAAGCCAAGCTTCTACAGAGCTACTTCTGCTGTACAGTTACATGTAAATGATAAAATAATCTTGTCCATTTAATGCGCTTAGGTGTGAAATGTCTTGACCAATATCCTAAACAAGGCAGCCACTAAGACCAAACCACAAGCCACAGGTGATCGAAAGCTGTTTTTCATTGCTTCAGACATGAGAGGCAATCCTGTCTGTGTATGACACTCTCTGCCAGGTGCCAAGGCAAGGTGCATGACCCTGAGCAGCTCCCGTACTACTCTATGAAATAGATTTTGGTGCCTTTCATGCTCAATAGTGATTTACCCTACCAGTATTTCCCTCCCAACTAATAATACAATTTCTGTCAGTAAGTCACTAGTACAGACTTTGATACAGCTGCCAGGCTACCTGTAAAATACATTATCTGGGCTGCATGTGGATTCCTAGCTCTTCTGTTAGAACTCAACCTTAGGAGTTTTGTATTAAGACCCCCGGTGTGTATGTATTGATGGCTTCTTCCACCAGGTTTATTGATTCCAAACTTGTGACTAGTTTTTCAAAAGCTTTGAACATCAGCCTTTGACATTCTGGGTGCTGCATTCCTAAGACAGTACTATAGCACTGGGAGCTATTAGTTCATGATGACATATCATTATATTAAGACCTCAGCAGTGATGGATTCCAATACTTATTTAAAGTCTGGCTATTGTAGATTCGGTTATGCTTTTGGCCACACGGGGCTTCACTGGAATTATTTTGGATTTATGTAACTATGACTGGAACCAGAATTTGTCCCCATGGTAATGAAATATTTCAGAGTTTGGCTTGCTGATGATTAGTAAACTAAAACTTTTGCAAAATAGGTCACACAAATGTATATTAACTGCATTTTCAAGTTCAATTACAGGATCTTTTTTAGCCTGTAGAGATGTATCTAGTATATAACACTATTTTCAGAATTAATGCTTTATAAATGAGGGTGATTTGTAGTTTGTTTTTCAAAACAGCAGAATGACAAGTCGTCATTTAAAAATGAAAGATGAGACAATTTGACAGGCTTGAGCTACCATAAAGAGCTAATATGTAAGGTGTGAACATACAAACAAAAATAAAATAATGTAAGTGGGTAGAAGATGTATTCCCTAATCTAGCAAAATTTAAATTAGAGCAGTCAAATTCTAAGCAACTTCTTAATGGAAATGTCAATGTAGCTGTAATCATGGCAGCGGTAAAAGGCACCAGTTCAAGAAATAATCAAAGAAAAGAGAAAAGCAAGACAGAAGAAGAAACTAAAATAGTAATATACTATGTGAGACAAGATTTCCTTTACAATCTAACTGCACACCAACTCTATTAAATCCACTCCTCTGATAAATCAAATGAGCACATACACCTTAACTACTTGCAGGTTAAGGATGCTTTATTTCTATTAGGTCATCTAAAATCATAGAAACATAAGACTAGAAGGGGTTGGAATATTAAAAAAACCTTCTGATAATTGCAGAAGCCATATGTACTTCACACAGTATGACCAAACTTGTTCAAAGACCTAGACTGAAAGAGCAGGCTGAAGCTAAAGTACATTTGGAAAGACATTAAGAGAGATTAAACTCTTTCTGAGTGCTCTGTGTCTTTGCAATAACAGGAATTTGTAAAATACAACTCCCTAGAGGAAAACTCCTATAGGCTCAACTATTCCGACTTAAGGGAATGGAAAAAAAATCCCCTGGGCTGTAAACCTGGCAGTGGGTGCAGAATGCTGATTGCAAGCCAGTAAGATGGATCCATCTTACTAACACAAGATCAATTGGACCTCATTATTATAACAAAGGTAGCATTCATTTTTCTTAATTAATCATCCACACCATCAGCACATCTTGGCTGTAGTCAACTAGTGATTACAAATTGACTATGGGGTAGCTGCTCTCTCCTCAAAAAAGAAACATTTTAAATCATGTTCTCATTTTCCTGTGCAGTAGCTGAAACTGTGCATATGCACTCACAAGAAGAGAGTAGACTTTATTTTCTTTGTAATTTAGCCAAGATCTGGAGCCTCTCCAACAGCAATTAAATCATTCCATCTTCTTTAGATTGAGGAGAGTGGGGCAATTTTATCCTGTTGTGAAAGAAAGTGTTTCTGTATAATTATTTGGTCAACAGGAGGATCAAACTCAAGTTACACATGCTGATGATTTATTTTATTTATTCCACTTTGTGTGCCTGTAACAATAGTATCCAAATGCTTCTCACTGGTATTGAAACTTCTCTTTCTCTCTCCCTTCCTCTTCTCCTCCCTTTTTCTGTTTCTTGGCAGCAGATGGAAGAAAGCAGCTTGTTTGGAATACAGCTCACTTACCTTTTGTATAAAGATTGGTCATACTTTTTCTCTTCCTTAGCAGTGGGTGGGATAAAATATTTACACCCTCCTTACTAAACTTTTGGGTCTTTAAGTTTGTGAGGACCAAACTTAACTGCCATTCACATCCTCTGAAGGGATGTGGGAGGGATCAGAAAATATATAGAAACAATTTGTAGGAATGCTGTGTACAAGTTTGGATCACTGTAGAGTGAATGGAGTGAATAAAGTGTTTTAGTTCACCTGCATGATGAGCAGAAGTCCCCAAAGGCAGAGGAAGCTGAAAAACTGAGGACAGAAGGGGTAGCTGATGCAATGCTGCTTGTCAGACAAGTTATAAACTTCTGTCTCCCACCTAATGGGAGAGCATGAAAATACGTGGCTACAGGTCAGGGTGTTCACTCCAGCTTTCCTTTGATGTGCTGGATATCTGTCAGTTCAGGAATTTCCAAAGTGAAGGAAAGCTTTCGGTAGCCAAAGTGGACGTCAGCACAATGTTGTCAAGTGTCCCAAAAATAATGTTGTCAAGAGGACACAAGGCAGGCACAGTGGCTTTACAATACCCACTGTATTCTGAACAACTTAAACCAAACTGGGCTATTTTTCCCATAAGTACTTAAAGTGGTTGTGAATTTGTATCTTAAGATCACATTGTCTTACTATAGTTACCTTTTTTAACTTTTAACTTAATATTCTTTTAATATTTTTCTTTACTGTTTAAGTTGATAGCTTTAGGGAGAGTTGCTAAAGCTCTTTGACTAAAGTTGCTAACGAGTTGCTGAAGTTCTTCAAGACCTGGGTGGTTTTCACATGTTATAAAGCCAAACCAACAGATTGTGACAGGAATGAATCTCATTACAGTTAAAATAGTTCGGTATTTTTCAGTCTTTCATTTCATTGCACTTTGAAGAAAAAGTTACCTTTTTTATGTTCATATTTCATGACTATTCATAACAGGTATGGAGATCACAGCTTAACTTCCATTGCTTGAAAATAACATCAGTAAGGTTTAACTTAGTCTCTGCTCCCTACTGTGGGAAAGATCTCTGAATACTGAATCTGCCTTCTGATAGTTTTTCCTTCTCTGTTATAGCCCATTGTTATCATAGTTCAATTATATCCTCCCAGGTTACTTTTCATGGCACCTCTGGCCAATTTTAGAAACCTGCTGCCAATGTGCAGACTTCCAAGTCTGTAACATCATAAAGATAAGCACTGATGTTGCCAAGAGAAGCGTCCCTGTCTCTCGCTTAGGCTTTTTTGCAAAGTAGACAAAGTGAGATAATAATATTATGCTAAATGTGATTAATATGGCAATCACATTTGTCATCTCAGAAGCATTCTGTCAGCTCTTCTTCTGTTTCAGACAAGGGAACATTCTTCTCATTTTCTTCCCTAACTTATCTTTTCAAAAGGAAAAATGTAAATAAATTTTGCAAGGGAAGGGTGTCCTTATTCAGTTTCAATCTGTTATAGAGGAATATTCTAATTTGTAAACCTCAAAGGACAGAACCTGTCATGCACAGTGCACCACTGTGTTTTGTGTCAAGTGTGCTCATACAATCAGTGTGAGATTGACCAAAAAATGTCTCCATGTTAACCTGATCAAGCTTGATTTTAGATAAATTCACAGAAACTAATATATTTCTTGGTGCTTAGACTCTGGTCAGTCAACCCTGTATTTATGAGGCCCTTCTCCAGCTGGATTTCAAGGATCTGTTTATGGCCCAGATCCAGCAAAGCACTTAGGCACATGCTTATGGTTTAATGGGTATCTAATGTTGTGCTGGATTTAAAAAGTACTGGAGCTATACAACGCCATCATTTTTGGATAGCAGTCTTTATTAATGCCAGTAGGGATTTCTGTATCAGTCAGTGGTAAATGTTAACCAAAGTCACCGTATAGACTCTAATAGACAGCCATCCCTCATTTTGAAAGAATATGTTTGGAGGATACAATTTCTATGAGCTGTAGTATGTTTAGGGTAGTAAATCCCTTATTATGGATCACATTAAGGAACTTCTTATTTGGGTATGTTTTTTTGTTTTTGTATACCTAGATCTAATGTCCTAGCAATTAACTTAATTACTAAGGGAATGGCTCATTCTGTGTCCCCTTGTATGTGCTCAAATACCTGGTACAGCTCAGAGGGAACTTCATGCAAAGAAAACTCTCAGACAAAACCAGATCTTAAAATACTAGAATCTGAAGCAAAGAAAGAAGTTTGCAGTATGTCTGTACTTACTATACCACCATGGGGAACAGAAAAAGTGGGCAAGAGGCAGTAGTGAAAGCTGACTGCAGTTGAAAGCACCTGAGGTAAACCAAACCAAAGCCACATGCTCTTCAAAAAACTCAGAACAAATCCAGAACTGTGCAAGGGCACAGTCATACTGGTACTTCACAACCATAAACTTTAGAAAAGCTTTTTATAAAACAAAGGCTTTTGCCTACAAACTTTTAGGCACTTAAGTATTGGAGGAAGCTCTAACCATAGCAACTCCAGGAGTAGAAAAAGAATAATATTTTCTGGCATTCACTTCTAGTAAAGGTTTAGGCTCTTCCACTGATAGCAAAAAATCCTCTGACCTTCCTGATAAAAGGTCAAATGCTGAAAGGTACTGAGGACCCATAATTTTCCCTACAATCAACCTCTGAATGTTAGGTATCTTCAAGGACTTGGCAGAAAGACTTCCTACAGTAGAAGGTATTGGAGGGACTGACTTTTGACATCTCAATCAGGAGAAGTAGGTGTTTTGAGGTGAAAGACCAACTGATTAGAAAAAAAAACACTTTTGATGGTTTCATTCTTTAATGTTACCACCGGCTAGAGACCAGTATGTCCCTGATTTGCCCTGTGATGGGGAAAGAAGTGTCTTACGTCACATGAGGAGCCTGAACAGCAAATATATTAGTGGGAACAGACTCTTGAAAAAATTATCCCCTGGCTTCTTTTTGCAAAGCACAGGCAATGCTGACATGATGTGAGACTGGAACGAGACTAGGTCCTATTCATCTGGCTGTATGTGAGATTTTGATCCCTCAGCAATGACACATAGGTGCTGAAAATCTCATCAGAGGAGAATAAAAGATATTTAGGAGACAAGTAAAAACGCAACAGTGATTTTGTCCTGCGAAGTGCATAAGAAAGTCCATCTTAAATTTGTAAAGGGTTTTGAGTTCTGATGATTTTTAAGCTTCTGCAAGGTGGAAGGGAAAGAAGAGATAGGACTTTGTGGAGAATGAACATTTTGTAAAGTCTTTAAAACCAGTTTAAATGCAGTTGACTGGGGGGAAAAAAAAAAGTTAAAATGTATGTGGTCTTTCGAAATTCCAAGCAAAGAGATCATAGACAAAGGCAAATCCTGAGCAGCATGAATTCAAAGGCAAGACTTAGAGGGAATTTTCTTTTATTTTATGGCCTATTTTATAAAGATATCTAAAAATTGCTGTATAAAATTCGACCAATTAGTTGTACAGTACTGCCAAATTGTTTTTCAGCATGTAGTCCTCAAAAACAAATATGAAAAGTGTAAAGCTTATAGGTTTCTAGAAAATGTCCCCAAATTAGTATATAATTATCTCAATTGAATTATATTTTTTGTGGCTTTACTGGACTACACAATATAGTTTCAGCAGAGAATCGTATTCCTTTTTGAAATAGGATTTAATTCTTGAGCTGAAATTTGTGGATTGTCTCAAAAAACTGCGCTCATTAAGATTTTAAAATCTTGTAAAGGGAAACACAAATGTATTAATGTTTATGTTACAGAAACAAAGCAGAGAAAGCTTTTGATAGCAGTCAAAAATGTTAATAAATAAGATGAAATTGATTGTCCAAAGAAGAGAATTTCATGTGAAAACTATTTGGAGATGTTTTCTATTTTCTAAGAGGTGCTAAACTTTATCTATTTGCACTAGTATATATTGTCCCTCTCATGAAGATGTGCCTCTTTGACATCAGTCACCTCTCAAATACCAACTTCACTTGGGAAGACAGAGTTAATGAATTTCTCCAGTGCTGAAGATTGATGTTAATAAGTTGCTGTATGTTAGAAATTTCCTGCTGAAGGCACTTGGAACGCAGTGCTTCAGCGGTCATGCTGCCTTGAATCCTTGAGAAGAGCCAGCTGCAGACTAAGAGACAACATGTGTGAACAGAAATTTTTTGCCATGACTACTAGTGACCTTTGTTGGTCCTGGTTGCTGTGTCCAAGCTTTCCAAAGACAATACAGAACACAAGGTGCAAAGATGTGGCCTTTTGAATCTCTGTTTCTTACAGACTCTTAGCTAAAGCAAAGAACATCAGTGAGTGCAACACTTCCCCTAGAAAGTGTACAGTTTAGTAATAAGTAAATTAGCAGAATAAAGATAAATATCAATTAAAAGATTTCTTTGAATGTTACAAGTTTTCCCTAAGAAAATCTGATAGACGAAGTGCTCTATCACTTGATTTTTCTTATCACAAAATTTCATGTCTTATCCTGTAACAGAGAGCCTCTCCAAGGGCTGTGAAGATGAAAGAGTTGCACCTGTGAGTAAATGACAAAATATGCAGTAGATAGTTACAGACCCTGCTTATATCAAAGAAAAGCTTTAAGTAGTATGAGAGACTTTTAAAAATAACTACATACTAAAAACCAGATGTTAATGAAATCTTGCTAGGTCAGTTTCATTGGTTTGCAACTGGATAACCTGTAACTTTGCACATGTGATCTTTTTTTCATGCTTGGCCTTTATTACATGTTGGATACCATAAAGACATCTGAAATCTTTAGACTCTCCATTGCTACAGTGGTTTGATCTTTTGTGTTTTTCACAGTATGTAGCTTTTTATTTATCCAATCATTTGCAATAGTCCTTTGCAAAATCTTCTGTGTCCTATTTGGTAATTAGGCATTGCTGTGGCCATTTGTATATTTGATAAAATAAAAATTTAAAAAGGGATTATAGGCAGAGCTGAGACCCTTCTGTTGGCTGAGGTGCCAGGAAGCAGGCCAGGCTGCCAAGCACACATCTATCATCAGTGAGAGCCAGCCTGTTCATAGCTGGTGGCCAGCACCTGTAAGAAGTTAGTCAGCCTGGCAAAGGGCTACCTGGGAGTAAGAGGGGAATAGGTAGTAGGTCAGAGGCTGGAAAAGGTCACCTGTGCATTGGGGATTTGAGAGGCTGAGCATCTGCAGAGCAGCAGGAGTATCCTGTGAAATGTTTTTGAGATGATTGAATGAGGTTTTTCTGGCTGGAAAATTTGTAACCTTAGGAGGATCTTTGGGTTGATATGTATGTGTAGGAGCACTATGATTTTGAATGACTTCTTGAGAAATTCTGTGCTCAGGAGAAATTGATAGGTCAGATAGTGCTTGATTAAAACAAGGGATTGATGTCTCTGAGGAGTAATCAGCCTTCTCTTGCTAAGTCAAAGATGAGATCACACTGTAAAATAAACCACCCTCAGTTTAATGAGGTCTGTAGTATGTAAGATGACCTCTGAGGCTTCCCAGGGCTTCCACTTGTCTGCTGTAGTTTGCAGCTGGTCAGGTTATTTGGACCTCTCAGGAATCTAGCATCATTAGCAACAATTTCCTTTTTCCTTAAAGATAATCATCAGATTAACACAGCAGACCCTTTATCAGCATAAACACAGCAAGAAAATTGGGTTTTATCTCAATGCTTTCAGGTGGCCTTCATGAGTGCAAGACTAGTGATGTGCTTCCACACCTCTACCTAATGAAATTCATCTCCATATGTTAGGGAAGTGAAGCTCTGTGGTACACCCCACAATTCTTGGAAGAGGCTATAGCTTATCTAAAATATTGGACCCCAAACTGCTCTTCTTCGCTTGTTGAGTATATAATCTCAGTAGTTTGTCACAATTGACTTAGACTTTGAAGTGTAACAAAAATTGCTGAGTTCTTCAGCTGCATTAGCACCAAAATCAGCTAACAGGACTCGAACTCCATCTTTGTGCATCTTTATGCTTTTGAAAATGCAGTGGGTTTAATATTCCTTTGGAAGTATTTTCTCTGGCTTAAAATATCTCCAAATTGCAGTCAAAGCTGCAGTGTCCTCTAAGTGGACCTGAGATCATCTCAAAATATTGTACTCAGATACTGGTAGAATACTAGCACTAGCAAACATGCCTTAAAGCTGTATGAATTCATCAGTAGTCATCACATAATGAAGGACTATGGTTGCACGTGTAATAAAGTACCTAAGCTAGGATGCTCATTTTGCTAAGGTCTGTGACAAGGCTGTTTAAGAGCTGATGAGAATCAAGTATGGAGTTGATCTTTGAATGCAAGTGTGGAGCATTTCCATATAAATAAGTCCAAAAAGTTGAGTGCTGGTGGCTGCATTAGATCGCTCAACTAGAGTGGGCTAATTAATGCCCTTTTCTCTGCTTTTCACGGAGCTCTTGAAAGTAGAGGTATTTTTTCCTGTATTCTTTGACTGAGCTGTATCTGCAACTATGTCACGTGCTTGAGTCTTTACTCTGCTCACCTATCCAAGCTATAGGCTCTGTGACTAAGAGCATACATTTTTCTCTAGGCATTCTTTCCTCTTCTCCAGAAGAGCTGCTATGGCTGTCTCCTTTCTCTCTATGTTCCTTTCCTTGACAAAGATATGTATAGAAGTCACTTGCTAAGCCATTGCCACCTACACTGTTTTCTTATCATTGCCTGGCCTGTCTTTCCATTTAGCTCCATGACCTTGTGTTTATTCTACTGAAGCATGACACTTAAACTTTTTTGCACATATTTTTGTTGATCTGTAACATCTTTGGAGGTGTAACAAATTCTTTTTTTCCTTTTACAGCAGATCAAAGGAATATTTTTAGGTTTTGAGTTCTTTTATTCTTTTCTTACAACTTCCAGAATGGAAAAGGCAGATTTTCACCTTGGCTCACATTATCCTTGCTTGCAGGAAGGATCCTTGAGATCAGGATTCAGCTTCTGGCTTTGCTGTAGGTCCTTTTGATACCCTCTGCTAGTAAACTACTCTGTTGCTATAGAAGGGGGCAATTCAACATTTTCTTTCCTCATTTCTGCTGGTTTTTGTATTTAGAAATGATTTGCTGCTCTGGGCAGGGAAGCTTTCCTCCATTGTGTTCATATGGGACCTCACATAGAATGAGATGACAGTAAATCAATAAAATTACCCTGATGAGCATAGCTGAGAATATTCTCCTTAAGTTTCTTTTGCCTTACTACTGGTACACTCCTGCATTCCTTCCCCTTTTTTATTTTAAACTTTTGAATTTTAATAACTCTTACCGCTCAGTAGATCCACTAAAGGTAACATTTTGACAAAGAATTATTTTATAAGAATAATTTTCAAAAGAGACAGGTCTGTATTACAAGATTAATTTCTACATTTATTTGAGATGTCCCAAGAGCTGCAGCAGACTACACAGGATTACCTTTTAAGCCACAATGTTGTTGGGTCAGAGATAGTGCTTTCAATAAGCCATTGGGAGTCAATTAAAAATTTTATGTATTCTGGCCTGTTCAAGCAGTGACAGCTCCTGAGTTCAGGTCAGGTCAGACTTGCTTCAACCACACTGTGCTTTTTCTGTGCAAGATTCACATGAATATTCACAGGCCATTGCATCAACCTTTGATAGTAAAATTCTCTCACAGTTTACAGGCCTTTCTAAAAGTGAGAGAAACAAAGGCTGTCAGGATATTTTGACCTCTGCTGTGCTTATATATTTCCTATTGCAAGACCCTAGCCCTTTGCTTGGTCAAATCCTTTGTGACTTGACAGCTGTTTTGTCAGACATTATTTTTCCTGCTCTCCAAACAAGACCTATTCTGGTAGAGATCTTGATTCATGATACGTAGAAGGCTTGAGTAGGGAGAAGAGTACCAGAAAACAAAAGGAGGAAGAATGATCTAAATCTGATAGAAGATAAAGATTATTTCCATTTCATTTCTTCTCTTTATTCTAGTACCCTAACAGAAAAGGTAGAAATATACTTACAGTTCCCTTTAGAGAGCCCTGATTCTTTCTGCAGGCTCTATTGCCTGTTTGGCCCCTGATTTGCAAGGAGATTGCAAGTTACTTTGAGATTTTTTGCCCCCCTCTCATTAAAATGTGGTTGATGTGGTCAGTACTGTCTATGAACTGGGTGAGGACCTAAGTGTGTTGTAAAGCATCATGCTCATTTCAGGCGGTGCGTGTAGACTTGCAGTCAACCCTTTTTCTTTTGACCAGAGGCTACTCTAAATCTGGCCCAAACACAAAGGAGCACAACAAGCAAGTGACACCACTTTTCCTTCCTGTTTCACTCCAGAGGACCAAGTCCTTCTCTGTAGACCTGCTCTCAATCCACTCCTTGCCCAACCTGTATTTGTGCTTGGAATTGTGCTGACCCAGGTGCAGAACTTTGCACTTGGCCTTGTTGAACTTCATGAAGCTGGCATGGACCTCCNCCACACCACACAGCTTGGTTTAGTTGGCAAACTTGCTGAGGGTGTGCTCCATCCCACTGTCCATGTCCATGGCATAATTTTATGATGAGATGAGTTTAGAAGTATTTACTTTGCCAGCTTTGCCTTCACTCCAGAATACTTTCAGAGACAGAACTTCAGGTTCTGGAACTGAAGCCACAATATAAAAATTGTGAATTATTTCAGAAATAGTCTAGTTAGACATCTCTTAATATGGCAGGCTATTTTTGAAGATGCTCTGTATATGAGTTTACACAGATTGGAATCTCAGCCATTTTGCAGCAACTGCTGCATCACTGAGGTTGCTGCTTTCTCTGCTTACTCATGACAGTACAGTTCAACACAGCAGGGTGAAGCCTGGCAACTTTAAAGGACAAATGGTTTAGGACAAGCTAGAGTGTTCTAAGCCACTCACTGTCACAAGCCTGTCTCAGAAGCAAGTCTATCAGTAGGGAGCAGTAATTCATGGTTTATATGCAATATAAGTGAACCAGCACATTTTATGGAGAACAGTCTGAGTGATCCCATAAATCCTAGTGCTACCCATAACCATTATTGATAGGTCTGTTGGTTTTTTTAATCCAAGTGCTGAAAGTTTTACATAATTTTGTTTGTATATGAGGGTGTCTGTGTCTAGGCACACGAAATGAGTGTGAATTGGTAGGGACTGATTAAAGTCCTCAACAGCTTTCACAGTGATATTTTAATATTCAGTGTTTCAACACAACTCCACTTTCAGTATTGTAAATCTGTTCATTCACAGGATGTTTGCATGTGAATGGAATATGAGATCTTGGTCATTGTATTTCTCCAGTTTCAGTACTTCTTGCAATTTGTCCTACTTAATTTTCTTCTGCAGATGTTAAAATTTGCTGTTTATTTCTTTTTTACATGATTATATAAAATCAGGTGCAGCAACAGTTTTAGAATAATTCACTAGGTATTTAGACAGTAGAGAAGTGTGAAAAACATCAAATTGAACAAGGAACAGGCTGAAGAGGGAAATGATAGTCACATGTCAGGATGGATGAAGTCTGAAAAAATTTATTTGATATTTTCACTGAAGTTCTGGTATGATTGTGCTAATGAAATACTCTGCTAATGCAAATGAAGGCTTTATCAATGGGTAGAGAATTGAAATATGGTACAGAAAAAACTAGACAGCTGGGAGAACTGGAATACTGACAAGAAAATTAAAATTCCAGGTCTTACTCTGAGGAATTGATCTTACACAGAAATCAGGTACTTGTAGTTTGCAACAATGGCCATGGAGAACACCTGCATGTATTTTCAGATGTCATTTCAAGAGCAAATAAATGTGAAGCTCCCATGACTTTAAGAGAAGTTTCTTTCAGTCTTTGTCATGTAGTAATAAAGTTAAAATCCTTGATAGTTTAAAATGCAGTTTGATAAATTTGCGTAAATGATTGGCTGTCATGATTATGACATAATTGCAGCTCTAGCAGGTCATGTTGGAGGCATTGACTCAAAAGTATTCTCAAAATATGAAGCTGTTTGTTAGATACCTCCGCCTCGTCTTTCTTCTACCTTTGTTATGGTTAATGGTGTTTATATACAACAGTAATCCTGACATACCTGGGAGACAGTAAAATCAATTCATGTGAGTAACAACTGCAGAAGAGAAAGTGTTGTCTTCAGCTGTTTATATATTGATGTGTTTCAACCCATTACTTCCAAGTAGCTAAAAACTTTTAATATTATGTAAGATCCAGTCGTCCAGTCAAAAATAGAGTTTGGTGTCCTTGGCTTTGGTCATGCTGACAGTCAGTCATGCACTGTCTTGGCTGACAAAGTTAGATTATAACAAATAAACAAATAAAACAAATAATATAACAAATATAACAAATAAAAATGGATTTAAAACAAAATTATAATGAATACAGAAAACTTAGTTTAGGGAGCCACTGTATAATTTCACA
>VYZX01027108.1:0-35467 GCA_013401335.1 Brachypteracias leptosomus
AGTAGGGAAAGCTGTCATTTTAACATTAGCTATTCTTCCCTTTCTCTTTGGGTATAGAGAAATGTTTGTGATGCTGTCCCTTCTTTGTTTGTCTTTTCTGTTGGTAATGAAGGTGGTAATAATTATCTTCTTTCAAGACAAGGTTGGCCAAAAAAAGCTGCTGAAGCTGCTGCTGTTGATGTCTCTTGTGAGTATAAATCTGTTTTCTTGGAGACAAAAATAAGACAAATACCCAGAGAGTGAGGAAGAAAGAATAGCAAAGATAAACGTGCTGATTCTGTTTCTGCAGACTGTTGCATAAAGTGTCCATGTAAGGGGTTCAGAACACATCCTTATCAGCTGCCTAGAGCCAGGTAAACATGTATCACTGACAGGCTATTTAAGACATAGCGGCCTTCCTGGTCGCAGGCCGAGAGCAGCATAGCCAAAGACACACTCTGTTTTGCTCAAAATATAGTCTTTACTAAAACTCTAAGAAGGAAGAAAGAAACAGACTCAAGAACAGAAAGAGCACACAAAGGTGTGCAGCAGTGGGAAGATAAGTAATCCTCCAAGAGACAAATATTAATTTTTTTTGTGGCACACTTTGGTCAGGGTTTCTCTGAAGGTCAGAGAAATGAAGTCTAAGTAACACTCTGGTGGTTGCTGTGGTCTCAAAAGCTTTCAAGGAAGGCAGAAAGGGGGAGAAGGTTATTTATTTCTCCCCATTTCTACTGTTGGTTTCAGCATCAAATTAAAAAGTCTCAGAAGAGGTATTTTCTCCATCCTCTACTCAACTCACATTTCTTTCTGATGTTTCTGTTCAGTTCAGGGATTGCCACTGATTTGTCAGCAGGACCTGAGATGAGTGGTAAGATGATACCAGCAGATTTAGTGCTTGATTATGTCCATCTTTTCACCTTTAATTTTAATATTTTTAAATAATTTGCAATTGTACTGGGGTTTTTTTTTTGGCCAATAGTAAGTGTTAAATCTGTGCTCCACATCCAACCTTGAAAAGAGACACATTTGAAACTTTTACAGGAAGCTTTTGGTTTTTACTTTTGAGTTCTTTTGTTACACAAGTTATGCTATAAAATAAAGCCTAAGTGACACAATGTATTTAACCTACATAACTACAGTTATTGATTAAGCATTCAAAAAGAATTTGTCATCAGACTTATATCCTTTCCTCCATTAGTTAACTAGTCTTCCACATCCATAGTCTCTAGAGATAAGCCTACATGAAGAAATGTATTCTCTATTAATTCCACATGGAAAATCAATGTAGTGTCCCAGAACTTAATGTTAAAGTTCATCTTACTCAAATACACACAAAATTCCATTCCTTTATATGCCACTATAGTATTTTATGTTGCAATCTCCAATGACATGAAGAGAACAGAAGCCGAATGGTACCTTAACTAGGTAGAGATTAAATGCTCTCTCAGCATCCACAGTTGTTCTGTTCTTATGATTCTCTGCCATCCTTTTTGACTTACTGGGTGATGTCTGTGGGATGCTGGTCTACTGCTGGAGTACCTCATCCCATGACTGGGAGCACAAAGTTTAGAAATGCACATTTCATCCATCATAAAAATAACTGGACATGTCAGTGGAAACATAAACACAGATGGGTTTCTATAAATTGGTAGGGTCTCTGGGACTCACAAGCATCATTATCTATCATGGCACTTATGGCTGTTTTGCTGTACTGAAAAGCATGATAATCTCTTGATTACATTCCCAATTATGAGTTTAAGAGACTAATTTATAGAAACCATGTTTGAATGTAATGTATCTGAGGGTTTTTTTAATAGTGTTGATGAAAGGACACTGCGTGGGGTTATTCTAAATGCTAACCAAGAAAAATAATTTTTCTTCATATCAATTAAACAACTAGGTCTCTACAATCATATTTCAGACATCTGAGCTGTCCAGAGACTTTCTATTTCTCATGTCAGCTTTCTGAAGTACTAAGGCAGGCTTCCCTGCAATCTAACACCCCAATTTTGCTGCGATGGCTTCCAGTAGGTTCAAAAGTGTGAACAGAGTGGGATTGCAGCTGCCCACACTTAGATTAGGTTAAAATCATCACAAAACTGCAGTCTGAGAAGCCTACTATTGGCAATATTCAAGTACTTTGCTAAGTATTCACTCTCTAAACCTATTTCTTCAGGCCTATCTCTCTTCCTGCCCTTTCTGCTTCTTTCCCAGAAGCCCTTAAGTAGAATGTCAAAATAAATGGTACTCAAGTGGGAGACAAACGTTTGATAGTGTGATGCTAAAGTGAGTTTCAGATGAGGCCAAACTATCCCACAATGCCCCAGAATACATCTCAATTCACCTAGGGAAAAATCTTACATGAAAATGAAATAGCAGCCTAAATCTTCAGAGAGCTGTTAAATCACTTCCATATTGCAGCTGATATTACTGTCTTTAGAAAAGCTCCACAAAGGCCTTCAGACAAGTATGAGGAAAGTAAGCTGAGATATAAACATTGTGTTATTTGTGCAGAAGTCTAAGGTCATGCTAAAGTGTTTTCCTATTTTTCTGGTTTTCATGTTCCATGAAAAATCAATATTCCTCTCAGACATGTTATATTGTACATTGAGTTGTCTAGCAGTAGCTTTGCACTGCATGTACCTGACACTCTTTGAAGCTGCTGGAGGCTTGGACAGAATTCAAAATAATGACAGATTCTGCTAAAAATACTGAACAGAAACTTAAAGCAGATCTACTTTCTTCAGTTGAAAGCAATGGACTTATTGCCTTCTTTCTGAGGGGTGGGCTAGAGTCAGGCCTTTAGAAGGACAATAAATTGAACCAGTTGAAGCACTGTGTTCTGACCAGGCAATAGCAAGTGAGTTGATTGCTGCAGTGGAACTGGAGAACATTTGCAAGATTGGACTGACCTGGTGAAGACTGAGTGACTCACATCATTGGAAAAGGGAGTGGTTCTTACCAAGATCAAGAGTAGTCTTGCCATATATGTGAGAGCAAAACAGCAAGACAAAAAAGAAAATAATTGTTTGCACACACAAATTGCCAGCTGTCTGCACAGTCCTTGAACATACAGAATCAGTGAGCAAGCTGATATTTCTATGGTGAGTTTGACAGTTGCAACATAATTACCAAGTCCCACTGAAACCAAAGAGAAATGTAGTTTTCACATTATATGTCAAAACAATCTGGAAAATATCACCTTTCCTTCATAATCATTTGTTGTGCCTCCCTTTGTCACCATGCAATATATAACCAGAACAAAAACTTAAGAATAAAAGCATTTTCTCACCCAAAGTAAACTTACCAGATTTTGAAACTCTTCTTCCTTTCATACAAGAATATAAGAGAAAAGAGATGACAATTTTCACAAATTGAAAATCTCTCAAAAACTAGACCAAATTTTACCAATTTCATACTTTGGTGTCCCTTTCACCAGAAAAGAAGCTATCTCTGCAAACGAAAAGAAATTTAAAAACAAAATCAAAGCAAAAAGTACTTCTGGAGTATAACAAAAGCTTTGATTGTTTAGTGTATCAACATAAAGCTTTGCATCATTTCCATACGAGCTTATTGAAGTAACTGGCATGTGAAATTGAGGGCAAGGTGCCTCAAGATCAGCAGCAATTTTGTCACAAAATGAGACTTTCACCTGAAAGCCATAATGAACTGAATATAGAGTGAATCTTCACTCTGAGGGCAGTAAGACAGTGGACCAGGTTGTCCAGAGGGGTTGTGGATGCTCCATTCCTGGAGGTGTTCAAGGCCAGGTCAGATGGGGGTTTGAGCAACCTGGTCTAGGAGGAGGTGTCCCTGCCATGGCAGGGGGTTGGAACTAGATGATCTTTGAGATCCCTTCCAACCCAAACCATTCTATGATTCTATAGTATCTTGACAGGTCAATCAGAGACTGACTATGAGTGCTGATGTAATGCCACTGTGAGAAAGGCTGATGCAAACCTACAGACTATTCTACCACCCAACATGTATCATAGTGAGCAGAGGTTCTCTCTAGTCTCCTGTATACCAGGCATCTACCATCTGGTTGACTGTGCTGGAAAAGGACTCAGTGGCAAAAGCAGATCCAATTCCAGAGTTACAAAGCAAAATTTATCAAATTAATTTTCTAATGGAATATGTGTTGACTTCGGCCCTTTCCTGGAGCAGGTTAAACTTCAGCAATTCCAGTATTTTCCAATATACAAATACCCTCAAATCCCAGTTCAACTCTCACACAAAGCTCTCAGGTACTACTGTCCTTTGAAGTTATATCCATTTGATTTAGCTAGACATTGTTCAATGTCTTCATCAACTCAGTCTTAGTTGATTCATCTTTCTTATTGCATGGGAAAGTGAACCAGATGAATTAGAAAGAGATCTATAAAGAGGATGGCACCTTAATTAAAGAGGGACATCAACAGATCAGACGGCAAAATAATTTTATTATGGTCCCTGCAACAGTGACTACAAACGACTAAAGCATGTGTTACCATAAAATTTTAGCCTTGAATTTCTGTTCTAACATTCAACCTATGATTTAACCTTCTAGTCATAGCTCTTGGCAGCTGTGTACTACCCTGATTTGTGTAATACCCCGACTGAGGATACGGGAAGTAAGTGTCCTCAAATGCCTTGGTGCACAATTACACCTACTATAAGCACAACTGACAGCACTGAGAGTGAGTTTTTTGTGGAAACTCATTACTCATTATCAATTATTCAGAATTTTGGCCAGTGTTTAGAGATGAAACTTCACACATTATGTCTTTCTGCCTGCCCATCCAAGACTAAAAGACTGTGGGTAATTTCAATCAAAATGATTCTTCTGTCAGTGCTGAAATCATGGTGAAGGGAAAATGCATTGTACTGCTGTGATTGTGAAGGGACCTGGCCTTCATTGCAGGAGTGTGGGTCAAGTGACCTATAGTCATTGGGCTGGTATCCCTATGTAGCAAAATTATGTTACTTTTTTGGAAAATGCTAAGATGAACACTGATAGTCAGTGAAACAGCAGCATTAACAGACCTGAGCTGATATATTAAAGATTCTACCTTCATTTGTCCTCTCCTTTCAGACTGGCAAAATGACATAATTGCAGTTTCTGTATACATCTGTTCACTTGGCTTATCTGAGAAGTAAGTTCAAGCAAGGCTATGAAACTTGTAGACATAATACTTGTGCTGTATCTTCTGCTTTGGAAACAGATCTTAAGTAAATCACCCTGATCACATAGGCATCAAGTTAATTCCTTTGACAGCTAGGAATGCTAACCAGACATGCTCACATATTGTTTTAGACAAACAGCAAAGACATATAGAGAAAAAAAAAATCAGAGGCCAATTTGAAGGGAACAAAATGAAGTGCATGCATACAATGAGAAGATATCTTTGTTCATTGCCTGAAAGAAATCAGCTGTGAAATAGCCATGGAAGGGAAAGACTTGCTGGCTGACTTCTACAGAAGACTTACCAAGAGCTCAAGAACAAACCACTTCATTCTGCAGAAAGACTATGAATTTCTGGAGAAGGCCTGCTTGCCCAAGTAAAGGGCTTCTTGACAAACTACTGAAATTAAATGCAAGAAAAGAACACTCTAGAAGTGTGGAAAAAAATATAGGCAACAGGAATATGAAGGTACTGCTTTAGCAGGTCTGAAAAGAAGTCCAAAGCCCATCTGGAGGAAAAACTAGTAAAGAATGTCTAGAGCAATAAGAAGAGATTGAACAGATATGATAGTTTCAAAAGAACTTCTGGGAAATATTGAGTCTGCTGCTGGACAGGGAGACAGCATAATGATGGATGACACAGGAAAGGCTGAAGTGCTCCTTGCCTTTCTTGCCTTGACATTCACAGACAAAGCCTGTCCCTGTGCTTAACATATACCAGCACAGCCTAGAAAGAGAGAAATAGCCATCACTGTGTTATTGGCAGATTTTTTGTCCATAGTCATTACTTCTCTAGGCAATTTTACCTGCAAGGACAGGAAAAGCAGAAAGAGAAAAGGAGAAAGCATCCCACAAGCATTTGTTATACTGAGCTGCTAAAGTCTTATTCCTGTATGTGACATAGTATGTACAGGGATAGTGCATTTATACTGCCCATGGGGCATTCGTGTGTCAAGTCTGAAGAGCTGAGCTAGCACAGGTGCGGTGCTGTGTGCGGAAAGAAATGCTTGTCTCTTCCTTTCTCCCTTGTCTCTTCCTTCCTCCCTTGTCTCTTCTGGTCACAAGTCCCTCCTTCCCAAAATTAACATTTGAATTGGAAGTTCAAAAGGTGTCAGGGCTAACAGGGGTTGCTCATGCAAATCAAAGGCCAAAGAGACTCCCAGCAATCTGCCCAGAGTCATAATGTCTGCATTAATAAAAAATCTAGCCAAAACCCAATGATTAAGTCATTAGTTATGAAAACCCTTCATGTTCTGTCGACTTCTTTTCAGTGCTTGGAGAGCCACACGCTACTTTGAATCATAATGATGTAAAAAAATCCATTTTAAAATCCACATTTTTGTTTTAATGTGGCATCTGCAATGACAAAGCTAGCAGTATATTACCTAAAGATACAACACAGCAGTTCTGCACTTTCACCTTAAAAACCTTACTACAAAAAACATCCTGTGTACCATGCAAACTTTAGATGTTAATGGACCCTAGGGTTATTTTGATAGGGAGCTGTTAGAAAAAGTATATCAGAGATGTTTTCTCTACTGGAGAGAGGGAGGTAGGGAAGCTTCTTTCATGAGGAGTGAAAGCTCTGGGCAAGAAGATGGGAATAGTGCTTTGCTGTTTGGCAAAAAAAAGTTTTAGATAGAAGAAGATTTTCTCCTTTTGCAAGAACACTTTCACTGCAAGAGGACTACTAAAGGCAACATTTTTCTCAGTTGACTTCCCTGACTCCCTGTCCAATTTTCCTGTGCTGTTGGCTCTATGTCATTCCTGCTGTTTGGTTTGGTAATTGTCACCCTCACATAGCCATCACTGCAGGCTGGATGTTCAGCTGGTGCAAGTTTATATAGCTCCAGGGCTGTCAACACAAGGAGACTGATTACGCCTATGTCTATCCCTGGACAACTTCATTCTTTACAATCCCAAAGTTCTACCCTTTCTGTGTTCAGTGTTTCAGGAAAGCAAGTTTTGCCCTAAAGAGTAAGCTTGAAGAAATTGCTAGGTCGCTGCATGTAGGTGCTTACACTTTGCATTCTTGGTCACTAAAAGTCTGGAGATAACTCTCATAAGATGTGGAGATACGTGGTTATAATACCTCAGAAGAGAGGGCACGTGGCAAGTTAACCAAAAGAAGACTTTATACTAAGCAAAGGGATCAGACTTGCTAAGAGAACTGTATTCCCACAGTTCACACCAGCTGGCACACAGCTAAGAGGATACTACTATTTAACATGGTACACTGCTCAGACTCAGTCTCACCCAGGCAGCACCCAGCCCTGGAAGTGATGCACTTCACTGCAGACAGCAGTAAAAAGTAGGTATAGCCAAACAATTATAGTTCATGTAGAAGCAACAGTATAACCAGGGCTGCAGAGACCTCATCATGAGCTGCTCAGCAGAGTGAATAATGCTGCTATCCTAACTGAATTTACCACATGCCCTTGGAAATGGGGCTGTTAACCACAGCAAATGGGAGCATGGCTCTTTTCATAAGTGCAGGTGAAATATTCCATAATTGTGGTAAGATAGGAAAGGACTCAAAGATGTTTCAGCAGGAGAATTTTTAGCTCCACATGATCAAGAAGCATACATGAACCCCTTGCTGATGACTATCTCACATCATATCATCCGGGGCAAGTGCATTACTTTCAAGATCATATGAATTTTACAAATAATGTGCCTGCAGTGATTTGCCAGCCACTGTCATTTATACTGGATTATTACTTTGTTAAAAGATCCTATTTCCAAACCTAATAAATGTAAGATTAATGAAGAGATGAAGAGAGAAAATATTCTGAAAGAGGCCTGTTTTCAAGAAAAACATTTCACAGTCTGCCATGAAGACTTCAGATGATTTTTAAATAATGAGCCAATAGAAATACAAATTGATATTCATGTTATTCCCAAGGATACAGAAATTATATTAGTGCTAAGAATGTTTTATTGTTGAATTTTTTTTATGAACTGGAAGATATCTGTATATCCACACTGTGAGCAAAGACAGTATATAATCAGTCAGCTGCAGGAGAGCCTCAGGAACACTTCTTGCTAACAAGTTGTGTTTGCAATGATAGAAAATACTTGCACTGAGTCTTTTTCCCTGGTATCCTACTACCCACTTTCTAACATGCAAACAGAGCTATGGCAAAAGAATTATATTCTAACTTGTCCAGATGTGCTCACATACTCAAGTGAAATTCTTCTGTGAATTTATTCTTTGCAAAGGAAGATTCCTTGAAATGGATTTTGGACAGTAAGGCTCGTTATTTCCTCTCCTCAGCAGCAACCTCATCTTGCTGGAGGATAGCAAAAGTAACAGACTTTAAAATGATGGTGAGAGGTGTGTAGTTGGGTCTGTGGTGGAGAAAGATGTCCCTAATTTTGTCTGGGCACACAATAATAATCCCATCCAGACTGCACCCAAATAGAGAGTTCAGACAGGCTCGATTTGGAAAATCTCTGTTCCTAAGACAGAATATGACTCCAAATTCTAGTGAAAAAGAGCACCAGAAGCTGAGACTAGAGAAGCATTTGCAGGGGACAGGCAACATAGCCACAGACAGGGTATCTGAGGGAGGGCAGAAACATTTCTGTCAGAAATATGCAAGATTGCTGCTAAACTGTTATGTAGCTTATACCTCTCCTAAACCCAGTTGCACTGAACTTCTGTCAAATGAGCTGGAGAATGATCAAAATCTATTGCAAGAATTCACAAGAGCAAAAATTCTAAATGTAAAATTACTTTATAAAGTATCTAGGTTAAGTTACTTTTTTTTCCCTTAGAGCTGAGCTGCCCTAAACAGAAACTAACCCAAATTTCAGTTTTATTCATCATCCAGTAATAGACTATGAGCTGAGTTTAGTTGAAAAAAAAATAAAAAATTGTTATATATAATTGGCCAAACCAGTTGTAAATATCTCTGAAGTGAGACCTTGAACATGCAGTTTCTGAGGCTGTCTGAAAAGTCCAGTGATAACATCTTTATGACATTTTTATTTCAAGCCAGTCAAACATTGAATTATTGTTTTTTCTTAAAGATGCAGTGCTTGGAACCAGCTGACTAAGAAATGATTTCACCCTCTGGTGAAAAATCAATTTCACTTTCCAGGATGGTGGATGACAAATATTTTTTTTAAAATCAAAAAGATACAGCAAGTAGCTCACAAGATAAGTACAAAATAATATACATACTTTTAAAACAACAACAACAGCAGCAACAAAACAAATACCTTCGTGACTTTTAAGTTCAACTCATGATTATTGAGTTCTTACATTTAGTAACACTACTTAAAAAACTTCCTATTAACCCACTAAATGAACCATTCATCCTTTTAAAACCCTGTTCTGAGGTTGGGGGTTTTTGAAAACAAAAGAAAATCTGAGGTTTCAAACAGAAAACACTTTTATGTACCTAATTGTTGTGCCCTAGGTAAATCTAATGACAAATAGTCTTCTTTCTCTTTGCAGCAACTGAAACTTATTAAATTTAACTTTGAAATACTTTACTCAAGGGAGCATATGCAGATATTTTTTTAAACTACTCTTGTTGATAGTTTGACCTATGAATTTAATATTGAGCATATTTCAACTTTTCTATCTCTGGTCAAATAGCCAGCTATTTGCATTTAAATGGATTACCAGCATATATTTCTTGTTACTCTATGTGCTTTTCATGTAGCTGTTTGATATGAACACTTCTACTGATCCAGACAGGATTTTAGTAATCAGGGCAGGAGACAGGTTAATGTACTTAAAATTAGACTTAATGCTGTTCCCATGTATATTATCACATTGATATCAAATCCTTATATGGAGCATCTTTTCCCATCCCATTCATCTCCTGTTGCACAGAAAGGAAGCTTGAAGGACAGGCTGACGTAGCAGCTTGGTGTAACAGAGAGATACCTAATAAAGACGGGGACTGGAATATTGCACTCCCCTGCAATTGATGCTAAGCCAGCAGTACTCCTGCCTTTGAAACTGGACAAATCACCATCTTCTGCCTCCGTGCAGTCAGAATGACATATAACTGCTTGGCAGAGATGCAGTGGATTTGCAATTGAGCGTTACATGTCTTAACTGGGTTGTTAGAAGAGGTCGACCACAAAGGTCGGGATGGACCTTGTGGAAGCTGATTCTGAACTGCCCAAGTTTTAGCCAGCCTGCTGGAAGCATCACATGCTGTCCTTGGCACAAATACACACAACAGTCTGTCAATCCAGTGGTTTTAATTCAGTAGCAGAAAGGAGATTTATGTTAGATGTTAGCAGGCAAAAAAAACCCCTACCCTGCTTTTACTTATGGGTAGGTTCTGTAATAAATCACCTAGAAAGGGTGGGAACTCTCTACAGTTATTGCTCCCTAGAAGCAGGGCAGAGAAATAACTGGCTGAAATGGGAGTGATGGTGAGGGAACTTTCCAAGGAGGATGTGGCGAGCAGAATGAACTCAAGCCTGGGGGACTTCTCAAGGGTCTGCCCAGTCTTATTTTCTAATTTTTTAATAAAATCTGTTCCAAAACTCTGGAACATTTTTGCTGATTCCTTGTTACAAATATACAGGAGTCATTCATAGACCTCTTTAAATGGGAACATGCACTGCTAGAGGAGATTAGAACATCTGGAAGTGATAGCCGCCTTCTCTTCCCGAGCTATAATCATCACCTTGGTGCCTCAATTGACAAAAAGCTGCTCTTTGACCACCCTCTGCTCTTGCTGGCTCTCCTGACAGCAAACAGACAGCAATTTGACAAGTCCTGCCTAGGGTCTGATTGTACTTGACCCACTGGTACAACCATGGGGAAGAAGAAGGATAAATACATAAACACAACAACAGCAAAAGAATTCTGAGTGTGAGTTATCTCAGAGACATATTCATATCTCCAGCTGAGTGAAACTCAGCAGGAAATCTCTTGGCTGACACTTTGAAATCTGTGAGTTTACTTTGAAACAGCAAAGCTGTCCAAGTCTTCACAGTATCTACATTTTAAAAATCACCACCTGAAGGATTTATGGCAGGGTGCATAAGCAATTACATTGCTCTATTCGTTACTGTGGAAACACATTTTGTGACTGGTGAAACCTCTGAGAAAGATATTGAATGAACTTCTGAGAAACAATATTTTAAAATTAAAGCCAAACAATGGATTTAGCCACACCAGGAAACTTTAGCCTCAGAGCAGTCATGAAATACCAGGCAGTTGGCAGGAAAGTGCCACCAAGTTTTGCTGGGATTGATTTTGTAGGACTAGCTCTGTGTAATAGGATGGGAAAATAAAAGTAGAGTCAACTAATCAAACTAGAGCTCTCGCAACTGGAGAGCTTTGCCCAGAAATGGGCACAACAGAGTCAGAGCACGATGGTAAGAACTCCTGCTCTCTTCAGCTGTGAATATTTTTCAAGCAATCCAGCCCTATGATTGAAAACTGTCAAGACTTTGGTTCTCTGAGTACCTCTTTTAAATTTTAAGCTTCCCATTAGCTCTTAGTTATGCTGAACTATTGAACTTTCCAGATGTTTGCTAGAAGATATAGGGACAGATCTAGATATGCAGGATAGGGTCTTTTCACATACCTAGAATCAAGGAAAAGGGCATGCACCATGACAACAGAGGACAGCTTCCAACCTTCCACAGATAAAACTGAAGGAGAGAGAGATCTGGTTAATCTGACCTCTCCAAGTGATGTTTTGGGGTTTTTTTATGTTAAAGGTGGTTTAGGAAATGGAAATCTCACTAATTAGTCCAAGAAATTCAAAAACATTTAAATCATTGGAGATGGCAAGACAGGAAAACCAAATACTCTATGTTACTCAGGAATACCCAGTGTTCATTTCTAAAGTGACTTCAGAGCAAATAAAAAATGAAAAGAAAGTATTAAAAGATAATTAATTTGTAAAATAAAAAAAGAAAGTATCTCTGTGAGAGATTCTTCTGGACTCTAGGGGAATACTGATTTCTTTCCTACTGACCAGGCACCAGGCTTTATAGACTTAGATAATGTAAATAAAACATGATATATTTTGGAGAAATTATCCAGTCCTTTCAACCATTTTGTAGTAGTGTATTATAACCCGCACTAAAATTATTTGTGATTTACCCTGATATTGTAGGAGTAGGATTGGGGCTTGCAGAAAGCCAAGGTATTAGATTCCAGATGTGAACTATGCAAAAGCAGCAGCGACAAAAGCCGAGATATGTGCATAAAAATGCCAGGTACTGTGACTTTATTACTTACCAAATCAGATATTCACTGTCAAAAGTTCAAAAACTGACAATAAGCTTAACTGTTGCATCTTTAAGCTTATTTATAAATTACAGAGGGAGTCTGGTGTCTCGGTTTTGTCTCTCCCATAAAGTTTATAGCCAGCAGTAGATAATAAAATCTAGACTGAGCTCATATTGCCGAAAGAAAAATCAACACCTGTATGTGTTGGTGGTTGTCAGGTGAGATATTTTATACCTCATTAGTGTCAGAGCAGTTATTGCTTTTTCTTCCTTTATGAATAGATCATGTGATAGCATGCCCCTTTCTCACACTCCTAACCAATTTGTCATAGCAAACCTGGCTGTAACAGAAATAAGGTGTTTGTTGCCATATCCCTTTTCCTTTCAAGGAAGGCTTCTGCTAGGCCATGCTACCCAAACAAGTCTAGGTGTCTATCAATCTGTTTCGTGCATAACTTTCTCCCTGGTATCTGGGTGCTGGAAACTGCTCTGGTACACCCTTCCCCTTGGACCTCCTCACTGGTGCAGAGATATTTTATTCATAGTTGCCCATGCAGCATTGGCAAATGCCCTCCCTCACCAGCATGGCATGGAAGGGCTCTAGTAGACCTTTCATAGAGGCTCCTGAAGCTCTGGGGAAGTACTGCAGCAATGTGCATCATCCCTGGGGAAAGTTACAGTTCTCAGAGAAGACAAAGCACTGTCTCACTTCACACCCTGAGAATTATTCAGGATAGCAGGCCAATGTTTCCCCAGAAGAGAATGCTCTCCTGGTGGAAGTTGGCCACTCAGATCTGAGCTGGAATGATTTTTACTTAGATTTTGGCCAGATGGAAGTTGCAACTTTTTGTGTGTGTGTGTGCTGAGATAGTTCACAGCATATCCAATTTGCAGGAAAGATGCCCCAGTGTTCTCACACAGTTCAGGGGACAGATGCAAGGAAAAGTAACATAGATTAATTTGGCCAACAAAGTAATACGGAGCAGGATTCTACAGCCCAAGAGTTGTCAAGAGAAGCTACACATAGTCCCTTCTCCCAAAACTGTTGATATGTTTTATAATAAATATTCATTATTTTAAATCCATACTGAGCACTTTGGAGATAAATAGAAACCACTAGAGTTATTTTGGGGAAATTGACTATTCCTTGTGTTCTCTGCTATTAGTTGCAGGAAAATCTATTCAGTTAAAAAACCACAGCTAAATATTGTTTTCCGTTTTTAAAAAGCATACAGTTATTATTACACCGGGTTTTGAGTTGGAGGGCATGAAGTTTTGTAAGCTTTAATTAATCCACTGAACCATCAGCTTACTCTGCACTGCAAATACTGCCATCTGCTACCAGTCCACGCATTGATAATTAATGTCTGCTACAAGTTTGCTTCCCTGACATTATCTGATTAGGTAATTAGGCTATGGAACAATACAGGACATAATGCATTATTGTTCTATTAAGCGTAACTGTTTGAAAGCACTAAAAAATGCACTAATGCTGTTTCATTTCTGTGATTCATACCTCAACCAACACCCATCCAGAGAATGACAAAACAATTCAGAAAGGAATGGGGATGGGTAGAATAGCCCCCAAACCACACGAAAATCATGTTGATAAACTTAGACATGAATACTGTTTACTTCAGAATAGCCTGTGATCAGGTATAAATAAACACTGCTCTCCAGAGAAGGAATGGTTCAACATCAACAATGATCTATGTGTGATAAATGCCCCTTCAAAGAAGTATGATGAAAAATAGTTTGTCATCAGAACTCAAGGGTTTCCTAAATCAATGGAAGGTAGAATCAAGAAGAGGGAGAACACGGCAGCATGTCATCTTTATTCACTAGTGTAAAATGTGGCTGTTTCCAAATTACATCTGAATTAAGCTTGGGAGGCAAGTGAGTGATGGACATGCAGTAGAGGGGGACTGAAGTGAAGGCAACATTTCTGCACTACCAGATCCTGTAGCTTGTGGTGGGTTTACCTTGACTGNATAGTGCAAAGTGTCTTGATATCTGTCTGAGCAAAGTGTTTTTTACTTCACCCAGCTCTTAGCCTCAGGTGATTACGAAAAGAACTCTGATTTTACTTAGCCTGAGATTTCTAGCTTAGCCTGGGGCAGAGAAAAGTTAGCAATGTCAGCCCTAAATGCGTGGAAAACACAACAAGCATATAAAAAGTCTGAGTTTAGGAACCTGGAGACCTCACACATCATCACTGCTATTTCAAAACATAGAGGTCATGATTCATTTGACCAAATTTACATGCCAACACAGTAAGCATCTACATTTGAACCGAATCTCTCCACTCCTTTTATAGTCAAGAGAATCCTGCCCCTCACATTGGCAACATGAATGTTTTCCACCACATTTATCTAGAATCATTTGCAAAATCACTGTCAATTCAAGCACAGACTGAAGACTATATATCTACAAGTTAAATTTCAATTCTGGATCAGGCTTTCTTACTTTCAGGCATTCTTCCCTTCCAACAGGCTCTGTTTCAGAGTTACTGATAAATACAGAAGCCCTACTGATAAAACCAGAAGCCCTACTGTTGATAGGCTCCTCAGCCCACAATGGCCTTCAGCAGGAGCTGGGCACTGAGAACCCTTAGGGAACCTATGTAGGAGCCTCAGAGTACTGCTCTGACCCCCATGCCACCACAGTGTCATGGCTTATGCTGCCATATCCTTACTCTGTGTCAGGCAACGTCCTCAGTCTCTACTGCATATTGCAAAAGCTTTATTCTGACTACCACCATTGGTGAGTTTTGTTGTTCTGTTTACAAAGTGATCCTTCACCGGGGATGCTGAAGAGGAATTAACCATTAGACATTTACAGGTGAGGCCACTGAAGCACAGGGAGGTGAGTGCCCTTACCCAGGGTCATTTAGCAAGTTTGTGAGAGAGCTGGGGATAGGGATGAAAATTTCAAAGCAGAGTAGCTCTCCTTCCTGAGTATACAACTCTACACAGTCGTATACTAAACCACGCAAATTAATGCTTCTTTCTGCATTTTCTTTCTTCGCTAATTGAAGAGAAGAGGCCAGTGAAATATCCTTCTCTTTTCACCTGTTAAATATTTGCTCTGCGGTTCTCAGTCATCTGTATAACTTCCTAAGCGATGCTGCATTTGGTATTCAACAACTTTCCCTTCTATCAATCTTCAAACCCAAATTCCCCTTAGGCACCACTCCGCTTTTATTTGTTCCTAAGATGAGTTATTCAACATTTGTCAGGCTTGTTTGTTTGTTTCTTTAGCCATAGAGACATAAAACATTTACCAGTGTCCAGGAAATGTCTCTGGGAGTTAGCAGTAGCTAAAACCACCCTGGTATTGTCTGAAATAGTTGCAACTTCAGTTGTTTTCAATGGTCATGACCTAATAATGACATACAATCTGTAGGGGTTTTTTGTAGTACAAAGGCAGTACTAGAATGAGTAAACTGCCTCTGCTTTCACTACTTCTGTTCTCTCTCACTTCTCTTCCTAGCCTTGTTCTTACTCTGATAGCAAATCTGGAGCTCATCTATCTTTTTCTTTCTTCTGCTGATTGCTGATTATGCATCTCTTTATTACATTCTCAAGCTCTGACCTCTCCAAACAGGCACGTATAGTATCTTTATCTAATTGTAACACTCTCAGGCCTCCTTTCCTATCTAAATCTCTCTAAAATAAGTCATGAAGTGCAAATAGTGAAGCACTAAATTCATTGGATTAAATAATAACCCTTGACCTGTTGGGCTGAATTTCCTCCTCCCTCTGCACTAAGAGTGTAAGAACAACTCTACAGAATCATGCCAAACCCTCATGGTCCTAACTGCAAAACTGTGTAACAGCAAATGCTATGGAAGAATACACAAATGGGCAAGTGTGAAATTGTGATTCCAGCGAGTACATGCCCAGCACTTTCAGTCCAGGCTTTCCTCCACCAGAAAAATTTCACAGAATTTATGCTCTGTCATGTCTCAATCTTAGGATACATATAATTTTCTTCCAGAAAGTCTCAACTTTTTGATCCATTCTGTTATTCCTAATCAGGATGAAATCCTATAGGATTTCCTCAGAAAGAGAATTCCAGGATGTGGGAAAAAATACAGCTTCAGAAACACGTTATGGGTCTCCTAAGGTCCTATCTCTGAATTTCAGGCTTTCATTTCAACTTCTAGTTTAGTGTAAGCTTTCTCATTCCTATTTTCTTCATGTTTTTACTTTAATAACTCAGCAGAAGCACTCTTCTGATATCACATAACAGACAATATTGAAACACTCTGTCTTATTTTTATGGTCGTTAGTGATAGCTGCTATTTAGTATCAACACAACATCTTCTAACAAATCAAGACTTCTCCTGTTGCTGTGATGAAATTTCTTGACACGTAGATGAAAGTATTTCCATAGTTGAACTATGGTGAATACTCCCACCATCTCACTTCAGCAATCTAACTTAAGTAACAATTTAAGTTGAAGCCTCTAGATAGTCTATGAAGGACTGCAGACACCTCACAGAGATTTGATCAACCTCTCTTGGCTCTTTCAAGCACAGTGCAATTTCATAGTTGGGGATCCAAGACAGAGACCTTAGAAAGAAAATATTAGTGTCCCAAGTGTCAAACTAACATTATAAAATGCAAGATGCTTGATGCAGGATGGTATATTTCAGTCATCAGCTACTATGCTTGTTCATTTGAAAGAGAAAAGAATATTTTCCCTACTTTCTACCCCTGCAATATGATTTCAGTAGCAGAAAATAGCCTTTCTATAGACTCTGCTGGTTGTTTTTTTTAAATTCCAGAAGAGATTTTTTCCAAAGTAAAAAATTCATGACAATGTACTTTTTTATAAAGACTTCCACCAGTGACTATGAAAAAAACAGGGTGTTTTTTTAAATATCTTTGTCCAATGAAAAAAAGGAGGATTTTTTGGACAGAAAGTTTCCAACCCTCTGTTAAAATTAGAGCTCTTATATGCAGGTTATACTTCTCTTTTTCTAATTTTTATCTTTTGTTTTTATACCTGACATGGCATAGAAATGTGGTGATTTTTAAACAGAAAAACCTTTGCTTTTTGCTGATTCTTTGTAGATTTCGTGATTACTCACTAAATATGACATTTCTACTAATATCAAAATTTCTCTAGAGTTTTGGGGAGGGACGAAATAAATCTACCTTTTGCCTCATGAGTATAATTTGTCAATTGTTATTTAAACTTAGAATATTTTTTATTTGTCTTGCAACAGCAATGACTAAACTAAAAGAAAAATACAGTTATAATTATAATTCCATATAAATTCTTATGTCTAGTGTTTCCCAGTTATGTCATTTGGACCCTTTAAATTGCTTTTGCAGATAATGGGCTCTCTCCTTTGACTAGACATAGGAACTGATGTAGAATTTAGGCTGCCTGAATATAGTCTATATGGAGATAGTAGGCATATTATTATTATCATTATTATCTTTGTTACCATAGTATTTAAGACTCCACCTGGGACCAGGGTCCTGCTTGTGGTAAGCATTGAATAAAGACCAAAAGGTAATCCCCCAAAGCTTGCAATTTAAAGAAGAATATAGAGTTCCTATGCAAATAAAGTCTGGTATTAATTTGGTAATATCACTACTGGTGGTTACAAGCATTTTTCAGTGAGAAAGGTCACAAAGAAAGGCAAGATGACCACAAACAGAGCAGCTTGCTCTGTACCTACTCCCTTTTTTAATTAAGATGTTGGGTTGCAGGGAGGGAAAAACATAACACTTGAGAGTATTTTATTAATTATTTTTCAGCTTGAGTGCACAAGGTTAAATGTAACCTCAGGCAGCCTTCACTGATGTGACTCACATCTCCACAATGTCAGAGCTTTTAGTGTCACCAACGGGCTCATATTTTGCAAAGAATAAACTATCCTCTGGTGTATTAATTAAGCCCAAGCACGTCCCATGGAGAATCAACGCAAAGCCATATGAAGTTTTGCATGGTGACTTTAATGCCTATAGAACATGTGGCTTGACAACTGCTGAGCATGAAATCTCTCATTAATCTAGAGGATGTGGACAGCATGGATAAGAGCCGCATATTTCCCCACCATAACCTTGTCTTTGGTAGGCATGGTCCTGATGGTATATCAGTGCTGGCCTCTTCCCCATGAAGACAACAAACAGATGACCTGCTTATTTCAAATCACATTATTTTCTGTTAATTTTTCATATGAATCTAAATGTGAGCTTGGGACATTAGTAAACATGTCCAAAAATAAGGAATTACTGCTACACATTTTTTTAATTGTTGCTATTATATTACCATGTTTGCTAACCATGTAACAAAGAAAATGTTATTTTCTTTGCACAGCCCCCCTCCACAAACAAACAAACAAAAACACAGAAAAAAAAAAGCATCTGCCCCAAAACAAACCAAACCAAATCCAATCCAAAAAACCAAACCCAACCACAATCCAGCTATCCTAGCTGCTGCATGACCTCAGTCCTTGTTCATAGACTTCTATGGATCCTTTCCTGTGCCCTCCAGGAGGGCAGAACATAGGGTGTCACAGAGGATTCAGTCCCCCCAGGTAAACAGTATAAAGAAAACCAAACCCCTTCCAGTTGCAAAAAGCAACAAAAAAACTCCTGCCAGATTTCCATTTGACTCTCCCACAAGCTGATTATTCTAAAAATCAGAGTACCAGGGTAAATAGGTCTTCTGTGTTCAAAAAGACTTAAAGTTTCAAAATGAAATTTGCTAAAAAATGAAATTCCTTGCAGAAGAGATATTGTTTTGGCAATTTTTAAAGAGAATCACAGAAAGAACAGACAGTAGAAGTTATGTTCCCTCTATCATTTTCCTTTCTTCTAGAGTTCTGAAAAGCACAACAATTCTGATATTTTATAAAAATTTGAATTTAGATTTTTTTCTATTTTTCATAATTTTTACCAATACATTATGAAGTTTTCTTACCCTTCCCCCACCGCAAAATTTGACACTGTTGGACTGTCAATTACAGGGCTCCACTTTCTTTTTTTGATTGACTTATATTTCAAATGTGTGAAAAGTTGCAGAGATGGAAAAAAAATGAAAAGCAAGCTAGGAAAACTAAATTCAAATCTGAAGTTTTATGGGCTGTATAAATATTTATTAGACAGCATTTCTTCTGACAGATTGGAATTCTAAAGATTGGTATTGTGAAGGAAAAGGACAGCATAGCCTGATACTCCAGAAAGACCTCTCTAATATCTCAGGTGGTTGATTTCTCAGTTGGCATATTTAATGGTTCAATTTAATCTGACAAAAACAAGCAGGTTGCGGGACGAGCAACACAGATCACTACTAGCATAGACAGCTAAATGCAGTTTCACTAAGCGTCCATGAGTACTTTCAGTGTTCATTCAGGACTCACAAAGCTGATGTGCTTCCAGCTTCAACTCCCTGTTGAAACCAAACAAAATAAGAAGAACAGTTTTCCATCTAAATTCCCAAACTCAAATTGGCTAAGATAGCAATAACTTCTTCCTCGCATTTGTTTCATGCCTAATTCACTGATCACCTGAGTGCTCGGCATGAACTCAAGTAAGAATAATGTAATACAGTCACAGCCCAACATTTTGTTCAGACTAGGTTAGTTGTATTTTTGGTCAGGTTATCTGTATTTTTGGTCTTAACCCAAACAGAATCATAGAATCATTTAAGTTGGAAAGGACCTCGAGGACCATCAAGTCCAACCTTTGTCCAAAATTTCCCTGATCTGTAGACCGTGTCTACAAGCGCCACATCTACTTGTTTTTTGAACACCTCCAGGGATGGTGACTCCACCTCCTCCTCTGCTGGCTCATGTTCAGCTGGCTGTCCACCAGCACCCCCAGGTCCTTTTCTGCCAGGCAGCTCTCCAGCCACTCTTCCCCAAGCCTGCAGAGTTGCATGGGGTTGTTGTGACCAAAGTGTAGGACCCGGAACTTGGCCTTGTTAAGCCTCATACTGTTGGCTTTGGTCCATTGATCCAGACTGTCCAGATCCCTCTGTAGGGACTTCCTACCCTCAAGCAGATCGACACTCCTGTTTGATTTCAGGTCATCTGTAAATTTACTGAGAGAGCACTCAATCCCCTCATCTAGGTCATCAATGAAGATATTAAACAAGACTGGCCCCAGCACTGAGCCCTCAGGGACCCAGCTTGTGACCAGCCGCCAACTGGATTGAACTCCATTTACCACAACTCTCTGGGCTCAGTCATCCAGCCAGTTTTTAACCCAGCAAAGAGTACACCTGATATATTTTTGTGCTTAGGGCCAAATAGCACATACAGGTTTGCCTCAGGACTCAAGCCCTCCACACTACACTGCAACTGTTCTCAAGGTTTGGTGAGGCAAATAATCTGTAGTATTTACCATTACATCCAACATCACTACAGTAATCATCCTGATTGGCAAACTGATCACACTGAACTGGGTTTGGGCTATACTGAACCATTTCATGTTTAAATTACATGGAGAGATTACTTTTTTCAAGTGTCACAGCACAACTAGTAAGTCAACAATCTTCTCTTCCCATACACTATTCCAGATCTTTCATTTTTATAGCCAGCAATGGAAGTTTTATTTAACTTCAGATAAAAACCAAACCAGGTAGCAGTAAGAAGCGTGCAGTTAAAAAGTGCAACTTTGGAAAAAATCTGGATATACATAGAATAGTTTAAATACTATAAACATCTGTAAAAACTCACAGGAACCTGCAAGGAATATCTTTACCTCTCCTACTTCTCTACAAAGAAATTCAAATTCGTTCCAGCTCTTTCACATACTTCATAGCAGCTCCCTCAAGTGGCCACAGATCAGAGTATTTCATTGCAATCCATAGCAAAGCCACCAAGTACCATGCAGGCCTCATTACCCTTAGATCTGTTTCTCATCACGTTTAGGTGGTTAGGACCACCGCAAACCCATTTTGAGATGTTTCAGGTACAAAGTCAGGGTGGAGTAGGCAATTGAAGAAGAAAAGTACAGAAAAAGAAGGAATGAGAGGAGCAGACAGAAGGTTATGTATAAGGAATAAAAGATTAATAGGTTGACTTTCACTAATTAAGATGTTTGCTGACGTCCGTAGATTGTGGGGGTTTTTTCCTCAAATGCAGGCTTTTTGGAGTGAATTAATTTGAGATGCTTCCTAACCTGCACAGTAAAGCTTGTTTTCCATAACTATCTTTAAAGGAATGTTCGCTTAACAAAATGCTAGGAAAAATGCAGGCCACATTCTAAATAAACAAGGCAGATGCCTTGTCTCCAAGATATGCATGGAACCAAAGCTCAGAGGCATTCTTCTTAGAATGAAATTTCTAATGTCCTGCTGTGAGGTACAGCAGATATCTGGTACTTCAGATCTCTTGTGGTCTGAAGAAAGCCAACCTTTTCTATTTCCTTGCATATCTCCCTAGGTTCTGACTTACTTGTAACACAAGGATTTGCTTCTAACCCCACCTCTTACATAGTCCTTTTTTGAGATGTTGGATAAAGTTACTTCACTCCTACATTTTCTGCTCTGTTTTCAAATACAATGTATACTTGCTCTGCCAGCCTCAGCTCCTAAAAGGATCTAATAAATAATAACTACTCTGCAGTTCTCAGAGCTCTGAGAAATACCGGCATTGTTCTGAAAATAAAAGAAGGAAAATGTTCTACACTTGGTAATTATCATTGCTTCATTAAAATTAAAAAAACATGACAATTTTTAAACATTGAGGATGTAGCTTCTCTACCACTAGGAAGCACAAACTCCCCTTTAGTTTTGCCTTTTGTTCTTTAGTACCTGAAGTAGAATTGTCTTTCCTCCTTGGCTATTTTCAAATAATCTAGTTCCCACAATGATTATTTTTTTCCTGACAAGACAATGGACAAAGCAAAGCAAAGGTAGATCACCTCTGGTTCCCAAGCTGACTTTGGTTAACTCTGGAAGAACATGTTTCAGTCTTTCCTGTAAAATACTAAAGTTTTTTCAACAGACATGCACCTCCAGCCCCCTGGGATCAAATTTACTCTACTAACAATCAGCTTTTCTCAGCTGTGTTACATGGATTCCTTTGCCCACAGGTTGAAACCCACTGCTGTGCACTATCTGGCAGTTGGCAATGTGAACAGATCTCTGTTCTGAGAAAAATAGCTCCCAGTTTGGGGCCTTTGAAAAATACATCTGGAACTACCTACTGAAATATGAATTCATTGTATTTTCAAGCCTCAGAGTCTGATTATAGCAGCATAAACCCATTACATCAACAGAACCAACAGATCTGTACAAGTGTGAAACCAGATACAAATTAATCCTTTTGTTCCCCCAGCCCTCACTGTCAAACCTATTTTCAGTAAAACTCAGAAGTTGGGCTACATTAGCAACTTCAGACCATGACATCTTTCCACACGCACTAAGCAAATTTTTTGTGTACTATGAAACGCAAACATAAAGCAGAATGTTCTCAAAAACACCTTTAGACCTCTTTTACTTGTTGGTTTTCCTTTTTAATATTGTGTATTACTTTCTCCACTTCTGTTCTTGCAACAGTATATGCATACATATTTTTTAGATACCATTTTCTCATCCACTATAGGATTAAGCTATTCATTTTTGAAGAGCATTTCTTCTATTATGTATAATTCTCACTGAGGGGAGAAACAGAACACCATTTTTTATTCTCTCAATTGTGGCCCATATCCAACAAAGCACTTAACCATACGTTCACTTTCCCCCTGGACTGGGGATTGGCTATTGGATAGCACAAATCTATGCACCAGGAGAGGTATGTTATCCATCACGACTGTGAGTCAATCAAAGATAGATGCCTAAATAGCTGATTTAGACAACTGCAGTACCACAATTATTTGATTATGCTATAGAAATCCAGAGACTAAGGGGCTCAGGGACTCTGCTCATAATGGAGGTACATAACAGGCAGCAGGACAGTCTCAAAGCACATGACATAACAGAAAATTGCTTCACATATGGCACTCCTTATGTTCTCTGATTATCACATTTTAGAAATTGAAGCATTTGATGAAAACCACTGGACTATAAATTGATGCCTTCAATATCTAGCTTCTTACATTTGCAGTATGACCTGCTCATTATACCCCATTAAAAGGGTAAACATGACAAGATAATGGATTCATTTTGGCAGTGGCTATACACTTTGATTTTTTATTATTTCTACTTTGCTAGCTCACATTGAAAAAATCAAGAGCTCTCTTCAGTTGCTAATCTATGAATGGCTAGACCCTCATGTTCTCAGATTAATATTAAAAAATGACAGAGAAATTGCTCACTAGATACTCAAGCATTGGTTATAGAGAGTTGGTTGGTTGGTTGTTTTGGGGTTGTTTTTTTTTTGGGGGGGGGAGGGAGTTGTAAAGTTTAGCTTTGCTCTATAAACATGCTTTTATACTTTGCTTTTCATATCATCTCAATCTGAACCATTACCTTTAAACACCTCTGAAGCTGATGGTCTGAAATGATATTGAAATCTTGATGCAATCCTTGTCAGTACCCCAGATTCACTTTCTAGGTGAACTAAAATAAATGCTTTTCTATCTTGGTAGTTTGAATGCATCATACTTCCAGTCCACTTGCACAGATTTGTGTTTGCTGCATGTGTTCACGTGTCTAACGTATGAAATAGAGAACCAGCAAAATGCTGAGCATGTACCCGGTAGTTTTCTGGCTCCTGAAATTAAAGGCTATTTTTCAGGTATAACCTCTCCTCAGCACTTTGTCAAAGCAAATAAAAGAAAAAGGCGGGGAAGGGATAAAACACCTTCTAGGGCTCTGTGCTGCTAGCTCTCTTCTTCTTCAGGCCAAGGGGGAGCACACCACCGAGAGAGAGCTCAGCAAGCTGCCCCCAGCAGGAACTCTCTTCTTCAGGAATTCTTTTTCAACCAATCAGCTCCTTGCTGCTTCTCACAGACTGGTCGGTTCCTGGTTGATACAGCTCTAGCCTCGCCCACCACCCCACCCATGATCACCTGGGGGCAGTTGGGGCCTCACACAGGTGGGCCAGGTTCTGCCTCTGGGGCCTGAAACCACTTGGGGAACAAGACACACTGCTAGGTTGGGGCTCATCCATAGGTCAACTCCAACTTGGGCCCCACAGCCCAGGCCCCAGCACTTCAGGCTCCTGAAGCTTTTAATTGAATCACTGATTCAGGAAATCTCATTCTCCCTTCTGCTTGCTCTGAAATGAAGGAGAGACAACGAGCAGATTTCTGTCAGTTAAACAGATGTTCTGTGCATGCAGACATCTTTGTGTTAAATGATAGCTTTGACGTTACAATTAGTTTTGTGTGATCTGCTGCTGGTATCAGTATAGGATTCATTAAATGCCTTTCCTGTAAAAATTTGAAGACATTCTTGTAAGTAAGAGACAACCCCATAAAATTAGGCTGGTAATGGTACTTATCACAGGATTGCTCTGGTAGTAAGGTTTTAATTGCTCAAATAACAGTATCTTTAAGATGTCAAAATTATTTGCATTAATTGCCAGTGGAGAGAGAGCAATAAAGCTTCTGTACTAGCACATTGTGTACCCAGTTGTGATCAATGGTATAGGTTAAACTTCATATGTCTTCCTGTAACACAATTAAGAGGAATAGGCCATTAGATAAAGTTCTGAACTAAGAGAAACGTATCTTTTCAGTGAAACTTCAAGTCTTAGCATAAACATTTACTTAAATCTTCAGATCAGTTCTTCATATGCTGCATATTTCTCTAGTTCCTTATATAGGCAGATTTACATCATATCAGAATATGATTTAATTTGTCCTACAGTAGAAGCCAGCACTACCCCTCTTTTCTTTACAACTATGTAAAAAAGATGCAGCTCCATCAATGCAAAGAGATTAAGACTCTGTGCTTCACAGTCTCTATATCTTTCCATAGTGAAGATGAACAATAAATTCTGCTAAAAACGTCTTGCCTGTAATTTTCCTCCATCCACTCCTTATGTAGTAGCATAAGGTTATCACTGAGCTTATGTAGCTTGGGATAATTAAGCAGAGGATGTTTTGTATGTACAAAAGGAAAGATGGAAATATCTTAGCAAATGACTATGGCAATTTTGCTCTCATGGACACTGATAAAACAAATACAACAAAGTTATTATTTGGAGGAGGAGATAGGGAGGTTTATTTTACTTTGGCTTTTTTACCAGCAGTATGTAGGTGGGTAGTTGAGCTTGCCAGAAAACAGCTTCGACTGATAGAATGATAAAAGCATTCTTGGTCTCAAGCACTGTGCCTGATGTACATCTCTGACTGGGGCTAACAATAGTTCAGTGGAGGGAAATTTCATTTACAGCTCCTTTTTAGAAAACTAGGCTCTCATCTTTGAACCTTGGTCTGCTAGCTCCTGCATCCCCAGGCTGCTCTGGCTGGGAAGTCTTACGAGAAAATTTTAGACTAAAATCCCTCTGGTTGTTTAACCTGACAACATGAAGGATAAACATATCTTAGAAGGACAGTAGGACACTGAGAAAGCTCAAAAAGTAAAAGTAGCACTGTTTAGCATAAGAGGCAGCTAGCTGTGAGATGGCAGTTAATATGTTTAGGCTAGAAAGGAGAAACAAATAGAATTAGTCAATGTGTTTTAACAGCAACAAGGACTATTGTGGCATTGTGACCTTTTCACCTGTGTCATGTTGACACTAAAGTAGGAAGGACAGCACGAGTGTGAAGGCATTACCCTACGTTTTATGTATGTGCTGTTAGTACACTACAGGAAGGCTACTGCTCATCTGGACTTTTTCAGATGCCCTTGAAACATTCCAAATGCATAAAACTTCTAGGCAGAAATAAGGATTTTAAACATTTGCCTAAGAGGTTCTTGTGAGTGGAAATGTCTGGTTTCTCTCTCAAAAGCCTAGCTCCCCTTTGCCTATTCTTAACCCTCCTTTATCTTATTATTTAATGAAACAGACAGTTATTTGCTATGAATGTATTCAGCATGCCATCCAGTAGGTATTTTCTCCTTTTCAGTTGGAAACCATACAAACAGCTATGAAGAAAATAAAACAGAAGTCATATAGCTACTTGCTATTGTTAGAGAGGCACCACAACATGTTTTGTCCCGTACATTTAACATGTTATGAAATAGTGAAATTAGTAAATCCAAAATCACAGTGTTCAGGTGGTTTTTCCTTTGCTGTTGTTTGGAAAATATTTTTATTAATATAACCACAAATTAAATTTTGAAAACTGCAGGAAGGTACTAATAGCAATGGTAAACGCATAGTCTTTAAATAAGGTTTTCAAATTGTTATGTTGCAGTACACATCATGTATTGTGACCTGAAAACATGTATTCTTTATGTTGCTTTTCCATAACTACCAAATCTACTTCTCATTTGAGAGTTAATGGAGAAGTATCTGTTGCTCTGCTGGTGATCAATGTAAAGGAGCTGGGAAAATTCTGGCATTTTCGCTCCACCTGCTTATTTTGCTAAAGATTTAAATGCATATATCTGAAAACTATTTTGCATTGTCTTTAAAAGGCTTTAAAAGGCAGTATCTTTCAAAGACTAATTTTTTAAAAAATTACAGAACCCAAACAAATAGTGACATAATTAGCAGAGAATTTTTCACTGGCTCATAGGAGTCACCAGAGTAACAGGTGCTCCTGAAGAAGCCGTGAGAACCTCGCCTATATGCCCAGATCTCTCCATCGTATCAGGGAAAGAAATGAGCTGGAGTGGGAAAGAGATTAGCTCAAGTTCTGAAATAAAAGGTTTAATATTCTCTGTGAAAGTTATCATCTAGTAACTCCAGATATATTTGTAATCCTCATTGCAAATTCCACTAAATTCCACTGTCTAGTAGCATAGTAATTTTATAAAGTGTCTCATTTGGGAGATATAAGACAAAACACAAAAATGCACCAGTTACAGCCTTTCTGCGCACTCACTGTCTATACACAACTGTAAATTAAAGAGGTTTTTTGTGATCTCATCCTTCTTACTCCTTTGATGCCATTCTAGTGTTTTGGGGATAGGATGTCTACACAACATAGTACAACGGTGAATTGACACCATAACTGAAGAAAGCCAAAGTGATATTTTCTACATTTTCTCCTTCTCTGCACCCACTGCGTGCTAGCAGATGTGTGGCCATCCCTGCTAAAGGATTCTGTAGGTGTTGAAAGTTTATCTGATCTTAAGGAGATATTGTATTAACTAATGCAGAAGAAATGCATTGAGGTTTACTGTATTCACAGAAATCATATCCAGCTCCCAAAGTCCCTGATCTGAAAATTGCTGAGGAGATTAAGTGCTTGCCTTGTGTTTACCTCAGCTTAGGTACAGGCCCTGTAAAAGACTAGATGTGGAGTAGGTAGACCACTGGTTCCACTCAGCCCAGCTGTTCTTATATTCTTGTTTTCTGATGACATCATATGAACTGAGACAGAAGTTCAGAAACAGGTCTGAGTCTCAGATGATCAGATCTTTAGCTGTTTTAAAATCAACACAGCTTCTGTTCCTAGACTGGATCCTGGTCCTTTACATGAACTAGAGATATGAACTGGACAGAGTGGAGAGCAGTTAAGAAGATCAGTAGCTTTGAATTCTGGATGATTGATCTGTAGTTGTTGAACTGAAGTAGTGATGCAAAAGTTATTAATATTATGCCAGTTTGTCAGGGCATTTTTTTAATTTTTTTTTAAATTTCAATAAAGAAGAGCTGTTAAGTTTCTGGAAACTTTAAAACTGGGATACAGTTCATGATCCAAAACAAAGTATCTTCATGTTCATTAATGTTAATGTGATGATAATGATTAGATATTGATTAAAACCACACTTCTCTGCAAGACTTTCAACATTTTAGTCCACATATTCTTGTTAGGGGACTACATGTTAACATAGAACTACACATAGCACATACAAATACTAATTAGTAATTCAATATTTCTAAGTGACCAGAATTGATCCCACAAGTTTGGAAAATAAAGAGCAAAATGTTTAGGTTAGTGTATTTTACAACAAACAAAAAAGAAGAGGAAATTAAATCTGATATTAAATTTTAGCTCATGGACAACAACAGCTGTTAGAAGAGGCAGGTAGCATAGCAAAAGTGAAAAGGTTAAGGAGTCATATGAATACGAAAACTTTTAATTACTGCTCATTGACCCATTGTGTGACAAGGGACTGGACCTTACAAAGCACACCAGAAGAACAAGGTCACCTTGTGGGACACTTGCTGATTTCAACTTCCAGCATCAGAAACTTAGCCACTACCAAGAGTATGGGGATAGACAGAGGAATCAAACCCAGAAATAACAAGCCAACCCACCACAATATTCTTGAGCTTGCAAAATCTGTTACAGTGTGTGATGAACCATGATTACTCTGATCACTAGAAGCACTCAGACTTTGTTAGCTGTTAGTTGGTGCTCAGCTTAGTCTTTGAAGTTAAACAGGCCTGTGAACAAAGCCAACCAAAGACCAGGAGAATCCATTCACTTGAACATCTGTCTATCTGGACAGCTACCTGTAATACCTCATCTACACCTGACCAGCTTTATAGCAGAGACCATAAAGTTAATGTAGTTGTATCAAAACTTGGAATGTGACAAAGATGCATCTTCTGGAAAGGTACTTAGACTTGTGAAAGCTTCAAGAGACTGAAAATCTACTTTTTCCCCTATATTATTTCTGTGGTGAACTTTATTTCTAATCTACATTTACTATCTTTTACTTTATCTCTTCTATCTATGCATCTTTGTTACAATCTACTTCAGTAGATTAAACCGTTTTAGTTCTCTCAATCAACTGCACTGTAAGAGTCTTTTTTTCCCCACCTCTTGCAGCAAGCACAGAAGAAACCCTGGCACATCTCAGCACAAGGAAACTGGCACAGCATAATCCCCTCACAGTTATTGCAGAAAGAGGTTTTTTCCTCCAAGAAAGTAATTGCATCCAACTTTTCTGCCCTTTCACCTGTTTCATGGAGCCAACAGTCCTGACTGCATGCACAAAGCCTACAAGGATCAATGTGGGCATGTAAATTTTATCTTTTAGAAAGCAGAAAAAGAAACTATTCACTGAAATCACTGATTCTTTAAAAGACTTTTTAATCTGTCTGCATAACCTAGAAAGTTCTAGTCCCGGTTTCATATTTTCTTCTTATGTAGCTAGATGCTACAGGTTATTTCATAATAAGCACTAGTTTTTTCCTTTATCTTCTTTCACTATGAAACACAGTCCACAAAAGAGGAAATTAAAGTAAAAAAAAAACAAACCAGCAGAAATAGAAAAATAAGCACTTTTCATTTTCTGAAAAAAACAAAACAAAACAAAAAAACCCAAACAGAAAAAACCACCACCAAAAAAACCACAAAACTAATACCAGCAATAAAACTCAAATGTCATCTCAAGTTATGCACATAGGATTGAGCTATCAATCATAGAGAAAAAATCTGCTTGCACCTGCATCATAGAAAAGTACACTTCATCAATTTAGGACCACAAACAATCCCACAATTGCCCCAGCCATTTTTCTCCATGCTCTTTACTGAATTCAGTACTATGATACCAAAGGATATTTTAGGCAAAGCATATTTTTCTGAGTTTATTCTAGGACATCTGAATAGGATGTGTGAAATAATTCTTCTACTCTATTTACTGCAAAGAACTGCAGTCCAAGAAGATTGTTCAGTTTAGGGGATAGTATCTTAAAGATTCAGCACTACTAGAAAGAAAGGAAAACAGCAGAATTATTGTAGGTCTAGAAAGCACAACCTCAGGAGAAAGACCTAAAAAAAAATTATGTTTAACACAAAGAAGGATAAGGCAACTCTTGATGTATATAAAAGGCACTTAAAAAGAAGAGGACTCTGGTTTCTTTATAAGATGTAATGGGTCTAAGTGCAGCCAGAAAGATTAAAGTGAAATAGTAGAAAAATCTGATGAAGAAAATTGAAGCACTGAAAGTTTTTAAGAGCAGGTGAGGCAGACATTTGTCAGGATTGATAGATAAAGATGATCTGGATCTGCAGCAAAGGAATGGAGAAACTGACCTCTTCAAATACTGTCCTGTCTGATTTTTCTTTGATCCTATGTCTTTTCTATTGGGCCAATAACATTTGCTCAGAGGACATACGATGATGGCCCTGTTAAAATAACTAAGTTATTTGACTGCATATTTCTAAACATTAATTTGAATCTCTTTTCACTGTATTTGTAGATTATTCTATGAAGACACTTTATTGTTATTGTGTTATGTGAACACTTGATAGGTGTCAAGTTTTAAAAATAAAGGGTTTTGTTTAATAATAAAGATGTAACATTTATAATGCATAAGCATGAGAGACTATTACAAAGGTATTAGAATCAAAGAAAGAAAGATTTTCAGTTTATGAAAGAAGACTAGAAAAGCAATTAAAAATGTGAAAAAACTAATTTTATGACATAGAGAATATTAAAAGTAAATGTGACCTGAACTTGCAAATAAGAGAGAGTACCATCTGATTCATATAAATTCTACAGCATATTTCTGGTTAATCCCTTATTACCTAAGTACGTAAGAACATGTATAAAGTTAAGTATGAGCTCAAGTGTTTATTAATAAGTGGGCAGACCACAGCCAGTAACTGAGGGAAGACTTCAATGAAAATGGTACTTCAGATGTCTACTGAAAGGACCATTCCAGGTCATTTCACAGGAAAACCTAATGGACAAGATCTAATGATGTCAGTATAAAAGGAAAATACAACAGAAAATCTAAAAGACCAACCATAACCATGTTCTTTAGCTTATTAGAGAAATTATGTACTAACCAGTGCCTTTGTATCTCACTTGCATGCACGTTGTTATGCATGGCATTAACAGGATATAAGGCAGGTGTGGCAGCAATAACAGGTGAAGAACAAGCTGGCAACCAAGCAAATCAATCTCAGTACTGAGATAAAGCTGCAAGGCCACCTTCTCTAAAAACGATCCAATGACTTGCTCAATCTTTGGGATGTTCAGTTCAGAGACCTTAAATGGAATTAACTGTAAGGGTGATCACTCAGCCTTTTTCTCAGTTAATAGCAACACTGCAGCCCAGAATATCTGAATTATTCTCAATGAGTGTACTTCCAATAATATAGAAAAATCACAGCTCATACTATGAAATGCAGGCTAGATAGATTTATTCAAATCAAAGCATTCCAGCACTGCCTAGAAAATGGTAGAGAAGAGATCCCCCTCCAGTTTTGATTCTGTGGTTTCATTGCCTCTTTTCTAAATCTATCTATTTCTTGTACCCAACTTTGTAAAGAAATGAGTGCAAATGCTTCAAGGCTTATCTGCTATATTTTACAGCTTGATGATGTTGTATCTTATAAACAATCCTTTTATTCTGATAAAAGTATGACTAAATACATACACGATGCTCAGAGGCATTGTATAATTGCAGCATATTAGGCACTAATACTACTGAAATGCTGACCCAGGAAAAATATCCATGTTATTCACATTGTTTTCCATGCTATATCATTGAAGTAATGAACATTTTCTGATTTGCAATATCAGATGTGATTCACTAATCTAGAAAATTAGATTTCTGAGAGAACACAGATTACATTTGCCAGGTACTAAAAATCTATCAGAATCACTCTATTCTTTTTAATAAGCTTTCTCTGTGTAAAAGCAACACAGAAGGAATCAATATGATTTGTTTAAAAAATCCCTATTATCATTCATTTATTCAAATAGGGTCCTTAGCCTTAGTTAAAATAGAGCTGCAGAGACCCAAGGGAAGCACATATGTATAATTCCTACAATTACTTATTTATTATTTTAATAAATTATTTATTATTAACAGTATTTTTTTTTAAACTTGCAGGCATTTAATTAAAGTTACAGTAGGCTCTAAGAAGGAGAAGTGCACATACAGATCACTTTCATATATCATATTGAAGTCTAGATCATTTCAGTGCGTGTTAATGTATAAGCAATTCTATTTCCGTAGAAGCGTGAATAAACAGTTACACACACACACACTCAAAGAGGGTGAGAAATCATGGAGAAATTGAAAGTCTACACAGCCAAGGTACTGAAGATGGAAACAAGCAGTTCCCTAGCCTGATGGTACCCCTCCTAAAGATGAGTAGCAAGAGTTATTTTTTAGTAGACCAAAAACCTAGCTGCACATATGGTTGCAATGTTGGTTTGATTGAGTAGTCAGGTACTTGCACTGGGTAAGGATCTGCAGCACTCATGGCTGCCTGGTCTTTTTCAGCCTCCTAACACAGGAATGACAGTAAGGAGATGGAGAGCACAGCTGCAGTTCTCTCATGCTTGCCATGCACTGTCAGGGAGAAGGGATTCAGGCTGATGGGCCTCCAGATACCAAAAGCAGATGATAAATGGCAGCTGTGAGCATGTGATGAGGGTCCAGCTACCTCCATTCACCTCCTGGGTCAATTGGGCATAGACCTCACAAAGCCAATTTGCACTTAAAGATTTTGCTTGACACCTTCTATCATCAGGGACCCTTTGGAGCAGACTGCACGTTCAAAGATTGAGTTGCTGCAACAGTTTGAGTGTCATCTGGGGACTGATGCAAATCAGACTTCAGATTATGCTAAAGCCCACTCTGTTGCAACCTGCATTAATTGAGTCTGGTTTAAGCTGGTTTTAAGTTAACCTCCCACCAATGTGTTCTCATTATAGCATGGTAAAATCACACTGGTGGTACAGCTCAGGAAAGGTTATTTTGCTAACAGATTAGTCCAGAAATATCAATAAATGTAATTTAATTATAATTAAAAGCTGATGCCAAGTGTTGTCCTTAGATATGCAGAAATATGTGATAACTGACTGCACTGCAAACTGTGTACAAGTGTAAAGGCACATCGGCTGGCTAAAATGTTTTAAAAGCAGCTTCCTTTGGAATTAAACTGTTACCAGACCAAGTAAACAGTTGTATTTTGCTGAGTTGTTCAGTGAAGAGTGAGGGAAAGTGAGGTATATGTTTCAGTGAACTATGTGCAGCTGTTTCTTTTCTGGTTTAACATTCCGTGCAACCACATTGGGGATGTTGCTCAAAACCTTCATCTTTTTGTGTTTACTACTTAAAACATATGCTATCAATACCACAGTCTTCTGAAGGACTTTCTAGTTCAATCTTGCTTCAAATTCACAAGGCTGAAAGTAAAAATATTTACTCAGAATCTGCACAGAAAAATCTCTCCCTGAAAATTTTGCCACAATATCTACAGCAAAGGCACCTCAAAGCTGAATTGCACAGCTTTGCTGCAGACCACCAGATACTGGCTAGGGAAGCTTTACAGGTTTTACGTTTTGTTTACAGTGATTGAATACTTCAAAAACAAACAAGCAAACAAACAAACAGTAAAAACAGTGACCTATGTATGTTGCTACTTCTTTGGGCCTAGAAGTCTTTGTAATAATGCTATGAAAGTGTTTCTGAATATTCATATATGCAAAGATATGAAAGCTTTTTCCATATTAAGGCAAGTAGCATAATTGTAAAGCATAGTCCAAGCTTGCTTAAGGCAATTTGGCACCAAAACTGTAACATTTCGTTGTGTTAGGTTATCAAGACATACCAAGAAGACAGGATTAAATGGATGAGGCTGGTGATGGCCAGCAAAGGGAAATGCTCTGCACTAGGGCCCGGGTAGTACAGAACACTTTTAGCTTACTGTTGTTACTGAAATGTTTGAAGAAAACAAGATAAGAAATCCACACAATCTGGTTTGCAACATTTTGATGAACATATGGAACATCCTGCTCACGAGCAAGCGACGTTTACAGCCATATGCTCAGTCAGTCTCTGGTATGAATATTGCAAGTCTGCAACGTGCCAAGAATTAATCATGTAAATTTGTATTTCTGGTTATGCTCTGTAACAATCATAGTGACCTAGTTCAGCTTGATCAACCTAGTCTCCCAAGAAAAAGAGGCAGAGGGAAGAGTATTTTATTGGTTTTATCATTGTTGCTGTTGAATTGTTTGGTGTGGGAAGTTTGGGGTTTTATTTATTTTTGTTTAATTGCCATTCCATATATGCCTTATATTTAATAGGAACTGTAAAGATCAGCCTAAATGCTAAGCCAAGTATATTTACACAAACCTCACCTGCATTAAATGCAGAAGATCCAACAATTCAGTGATGTCCTGCCTCCGCTGAGGATAAGGAAAAGTTGACACCCGGGAAAAAGAAATAGACAAGGATAGAGGAATTTCTTGGAGGAAACAGATGGCCAACACATTGCTGAGATCCTTGAAGAGAGCTGAAAGCATTTCTTGGATAAGGCTGGGAGATGAGCAGTGTGGCTTGCATTTTAAAGTCTAAGACGACTAGATCTAGAAAGAACCACAGAAGTGTTCTTGAGAGATTTGCTCAGGCTGGAAAAGTCTGGGAAAACTGGAAACATCTTTTGTCTCTCCTTGGGTGTAAAGCAGGGGATCAGTGGAGGACTCACTGGCTGACTTCAGTGAACAAGAGACATAGAGCTATAGATGTTTAGGTGTCCTAGACCAACCAGGGAGAATTCTCTTGAATTCAGAAAGACACCAAAAAGAGCAGCTTTAGCAGCTACAATGAGAAAAGTATTTGGCACTGGTGAAGAATGACTGCCCCTGGGGTCATCTCCCTAGCAAACAACTCTGAAGCACCTGAGCTTTATATGCAGTGATGAAGGCTGCAAGTATGGAGCAAATTCATTAAGAGAGTTAATAAAGTAATAGGAGAGGGACAGGTGAGATTTCTGTAACCTCATGTTCCCATGTAGAGAGTTTACATTGTTGAAAGCATTATCAAATCAACTTGGATATCCCCCAAGGCCTATGTACAAATACCCATGGTACAGATACCAGGGTTACAAGAATAATCTGACCAAGGAATATTTTTTCTAACCTTCCTGATTAAAGGTTTGCCTTTTCCCTGAAACAAAGCCTTCTAACTATTATTCTGTTTCTTCATCATTAAAATTCTCAGTAACATAGTGATGTGTAGTTGCCTACATAAATATCAAGAGTTGAGAGGTTTTTCGGCTTTACAGAATGCTGGGTTTGTTGAAATCTATGATTTCTTTAGGGATTATTTTTTTTTCACAATTCCATAGAATCACAGAATCACAG